>CAUYPK010002349.1:0-35675 GCA_963574355.1 Loris lydekkerianus
CATTACAATGTTAAAGAGCAATGGAGACAATGGGCAACCTTGCCTGGTTCCTGATCTAAGTGGAAATGATTTCAATTTAACTCCATTCAATACGATATTGGCTGTGGGTTTGCTGTAGATGGCCTCTATTGGTTTAAGAAATGTCCCTTCTATACCAATTTTCTTAAGTGTTCTGATAATGAAGGGATGCTGGATATTATCAAAAGCTCTTTCTGCATCAATTGAGAGAATCATATGGTCCTTATTTTTTAGTTTATGTGTTGAATTACATTTATAGATTTACATATATTGAACCACCCTTGAGACCCTGGGATAAATCCCACTTGGTCATCGTGTATAATTTTTTTGATGTGTTGTTGGATTCTGTTGGTTAGGATCTTATTGAGTATTTTAGCATCTGTGTTCATTAGTGGTATTGGTCTATAAGTTTCTTTTCTTGTTGGGTCTTTCCCTGGTTTAGGGATCCAGGTGATGTTTGCTTCGTAGAATGTATTGGGTAGTATTCTTTCTTTTTCTATATTTTGGAAGAGGTTTAGTAATATAGGTACTAGTTCTTCTTTAAAAGTTTGGTAGAAAGTTGTAGTCTTATACCACATCATTAGTTCATAAATAGTATACACAGTAGCACCTCCGTAAGTTGGCCACTCAAGGACTATAACAAACTGGTCAACATACAGAGGTGGTCAGTATACACATGTGGTGTGTGTCTGGTCTATGACAAGGAGGTGGTCAATACAGGCAGGTGGTCAGCTATGGACTTCTGCTATATTTACATATATGCAGGTATTAAGTAACTCTAAATTTTTAATGACTTAGCATAAAAATAGTTTCCCTCACAACTTAAATTATTCTTCATTCCTTTTTTGTATGATAAATTTTTCTGATTGATAGTACAATTTTTTCTGTTGCTGAGGCTGGTTTTGAACTCCTGGCCTCACGCATTCTTCCTGGGAGCCTGGGACTCCTAAAAGTTCTGAGATTACAGGCATGAGCACCTGCACCTGGCCTTGGCCACTGTAGCTCTTTCTTGCTAGAGACAGTGCTGACCTTTGTTGCTCAGTGTTCAGTTACTTTTGCTACACAACAGATCTCTCCCACACTCAATGGTTTTAAACAGCAGTCTTATTATATTGTCTCTCAGGTGTTATAGGTTGGGAGTTGGGGAAGGTTCTGGTTTGTGTGAGGTGGTGTCTGAACTAAACTGGTAGAAGGCTATACAATCTCGGGGCTGATTCCAGTCCCTCAGAGCAGCTTAGTCCAAACTTCCTTGCAGCATGGTGTCCCCAATAGTCTTTCTGCTTTCTGGCTGCTAAGGGCTGCAGGTAATTGTCCCAAGACAGCTGAGTAGAAACTGAGGCACCTTTCTTGACTTGCCTTGGAAGTCTCATAGCATCACTTACTCTGTAGTCAAAGGCTGCCTCCTGATGAAAGTAGTATCAGTGTCACATTGCAGAGGGGCCATGATTTAGACACATTGTGTCAGCATCTTCAGAACATGCAGTTTCCTTAGACTATCACATGGAGCAGGATTTTGGTCCCCTCTGTCCTGGAATCATATTCCTCCCCTGCTAACTTTGTGTTAGTTTTGTTTTCTAGGCCACCTGATCTGGGAGGACCTCCTCCAAGGAAAGCTGTCCTGTCAATGAATGGTCTAAGTTACGGTGTGATTAAAGTCGATACTGAGGAGAAGTTGTCAGTCCTCACTGTTCAGGATGTCGGTCAGGTGATGCCTGGAGGTGAGGGAATGAACAAGCGTGCATGTCCTGTGACCTGGCAGCATAACCAAATAGGTCGTAACTGCTCCAGCTTCATGGTAGTGCTCTAGAAGCAAGTGCAGGAATAAAAGCTTTCTCAAAAACCCTTTTCAATGTGAATTGGGGTTTTAATTTCTAAAAATTTTTTTCAGTCTTTTCTTCTCTTTCTATTAAGTTTAAGGATGAAGTAAAATGTAAGGTTCATGGCTGTGAAACTGACTGGGGGTTCTCTGGCATTGGGGCACATGTGATAATAGCTCACTGCACAGTCCTTATGCTTCGACATGCATGAGCCCCACTGCAACCCCACAAAGTGGGCTTTGATGAGGAAGATGATAAATAACTTGACAATTAGGTTATCTAAGTAAGTTGTAGCAAGTGTATGTTGTGATAGGGGCCTGATGCAGAAGCTTCCTGGCAATTCCTCTGAGTTTCAGAAAGGCCCTTGTAAACCCTCCTGCAGAAGTTGGACCCATGGGTCTGAATGTCACAGCAGGTTTCCCTTGCTGGTCTCATGGCAGTGCAGTGAAGAGAGGGTGACAGAGCAATCAATCTTCATGCAGGCACAAAGTCTCGTGAGGACAGGAGGACTTGGTAACAGCATGATGAGGCACTCTCACGCAATCTGAGGCTACCAATTGTCTGGCTTTCTCTCCTCCCCACGAAACAGTTTTGTTCCTTTCTAGTGACTTCTCAAGGCAGGTACCATTTCTGTCTAGAATGTATTCCCAGTGCTGCCAGGGATGTGTCACAGGTTGCTGGCACAACATAGTTCTCATGTCTGCAGCTCTGTCTCCCTCAGGTGGGCAGTCTGGCCAACCCCTAACCTGGAGCTTGGGACCAAGTGAGTCCTGACCCCTGTGTGTGCACAGAAGTTGTGGTCTCTTTGAACAAGACCGGAGATTTTAAACTTTTATTTCTAGATCTACTTTTTATTATTAATAATATCAATTATATCATTTCTTCCTACACTTCTACCCAGAGATGGACTCATCAGTGTTAGAGAATGCTTGAACCTGTGGGTTAGACATTTTCACAAATAGTGATGAATGGGTCTTACTTATTTTTATTATAAGGAAAGTACAAGAAACCCTAACAAACATTGGTGAAAATTTGTAGAAACATTCACAGTTGTGCCATTTTCTTTTATTGGTAAAGCAAAGATTAGGATAGGACAGGACATGCATTCAGGGCTCCCCCGGGTGTGTGGGTCTGCATGTAGTGCTCCCCTAGGTGGGCCTCTCTTGTCCGTGATCCTCCAGAATCCCTGGCTGTGCTCCTAGTTGGCAGGCTGACCAACACAGTGACTCTTGGTGGCATCTTATCTTCAGTAGTTGTACAACCTCCACAGTATGGGCCACATGATATTCGTGTTTGCCACAACATCCAGTGGATTTTTGGTTTGTGATCCATCACTGTGCTTGCCTGTGAGCTCCTTGAGGCACCACATGCTGCCTGGATGTGTGAGACACTGATAAGCAGTGTCCTCCCCGCCAGCAAGGGCCCAAGCATTCCCGTGCAGTGTCTTTCCTCTGATTTGTGTGAACAAAACAAAGACATGATCGTTCTCCACTTTTTTCTTGCTTGCTGTCTTTGGAGATGATAGGTATTAGTAAAAACTCAAGAGGAGGCATAGCAAGGGCACTCCTCCTGCAGTTCCTAACTGACCCATGGGTAATTGGTCACTGAGTACCCAAGTTTCATGACGTGACCCTGGCACATTCAAATGTGTGTCTTGTGCTTTTGTGCCCCAAAAGCTGTTTTTGAGGCTCCTCCATGCCTCTAGTCCCCTGGGCCCAGGAAGTAGACAGGCAAGGTCCCCACTGGAGGGGAAGCATGGGGAGGTGGTGACCCCAGGTGGCAGGTCAGACTGTACCTACACCCACGTGGATTTGAGAGGGTGGTGCCACAGATTGTGTCTCTGAGATGGAGTGTTTTGTCAGCTTGGTTTATTACATGAAAATTGTAGTTTTAATCACTTCATATTGGTTATAAAAATATTAATATATATAAAAGATAAAAACTTATGACTAGGTAGCATGTGTATTATCCATTGTTATAAAACTTACTATGGGAACATCCTGCAATTACCATAGATAATGTCCTGTTCCCGTAACTGCAAAGACAGCAGCAAGTTGATCTTAGTGAGTCACTTAAGTGTATTCTTTGTTTATGATTTTGAGGGGGTTTTTCCTCTTTTTAGCTAATGTATGTATTGTGAAGGTGGAAGGCACCCCTTATCTTTGTAAAACTGATGAAGTTGGAGAAATATGTGTCAATTCCAGTACAACTGGCACAGCGTACTATGGTCTGCTTGGAATCACAAAGAACATATTTGAGGTTTGTACTTTTTCTTAATCCTGTGTTAAAATTAAGTCCCCTAAGCATTGGGCCCAGGTGTGCAGGGTGCTATGAAGAGAGCCGAGTCCTTGGGAACAAGGTCTTTCACACAGGCCTTCAGGGGCTGTGGCGATATAGCCACCACAGGGTGGGCAGGGCTGGTGGGCCTAACGCTGTGAGCCAGCCTACTTCCTGCAGTCCTGAGCAGGAGAAGGGCATGTGGGTGTCATCTGCTGCCTCTGGCCAACAGGAGGATGCTCAGAGTGGCCCCAGGGAAAGCAGCCTCTTCTGTGTTTGCAATATTGGGGCACACGCAGTTCAGGGTAAGGCTGGTGAGGTCAGATATGGGGAACATAGAGATAAGGATGCTTGTATCTTTCCTTGGAGCTCACGGAGCAGCTGTCCAAGAAGCAGGCCTGGGCAGTGTGAGCTTAGGGCCTCTGGGCCTAGGGTGGCTTCCTCCCCTCTCTGGAAACATGGGTTGACTTCCACAGCCTGATGATGCCCCCCCACTCTGCAGACTGTCCCGGTCACTGCAGGAGGAGTGCCCATCTCTGACAGGCCTTTCACCAGGACGGGACTGCTGGGCTTCATTGGGCCTGTGAGTACATCCTCTCTCACCAGGACTGGCAGGCGGGGGTGGAGGATCAAGGGATGCCTTATTGCATGAGAGGATAGCTGGGATGTCCCTGACCTCTCATGTGGACTCAGCCAGTCATGATTTCCTCGCCTATCACCTCACCTGTATGCAGGGCCGTCCACATTTGTGGACCAGCCACAACTCATAGGTCCTGAGCAATGTCCTGGGGGTGGATGATAATGTTTTGTTCTTTATGTGGGCTGTTAGGTACTTGGGGACTCATTATATAATTCTTTACCATTTGGATGTCTAAAGGACCTCTGTCCTTTGAGACAGAGATTTGAGAAGGCTGTCAGCCGTGGAAGGACATGCACAGCAAATTTGAATTCAGAGAACCTAGAAATTTCTGTACATCAGAAAAACTCATAAAGAAAAAGGAAAAGAAAAATAGGTCACTGTAAGGTGACCCAAGGGACTATAACAAGCTGGGCAACATACTGAGGTGGTCACTGTAAGAGCTAGGCCTCCTGTGCTGTCACGGACGTGGGGTATACGTCTGTACTGTAAAAATTACGTCAACTCGAGGTGGTCAGTGTGGGGAGGTGGTCAGCTATACTTCTGTTTGTGACATCTTGGTCCTAGTGGTTTTCAGCTGAGAAATCTTACCTCCCAACCCCCCGGGGGACGTGTCAACTTCTGGAGATATTTTTGGTTGTCACAACTCCAGGGGGAGGGGGCTACTGACATCAGTGTCAGTGCCTGCCAGAGTGTTACAGCCCTCCACAGCCCTGACATGTCCTTTGGCCCAGGAGTTCTCAGTCCTTTTCAAACCTCAGTCATGGCTTGAGGTGCCCCTCTGAGCTTCTCTTATGGTGACAACCTCCCTGGCTGTCCCTCGTAGTCCCCCTGTTCCCACACGGCTTACCCCATGGTAGGTGTAACTATTTACTGGGTGCATGGCCCTTGGTGGGCTCTGTCTGAACAGTACTCAGCATTCCTGTGCTGTCAGCTCCTTGCAGTGGGGCCTGATCACAGTGCCAGCACCTGTCCTTGTGGACTGAGTACTGACCACCACCCTCTCCCTCAGGATAACCTGGTCTTCGTCGTGGGCAAGCTGGATGGGCTGATGATTGTTGGAGTTCGCAGACATAACGCAGATGACGTCGTGGCCACTGCGCTGGCCGTAGAACCCATGAAGTTTGTCTACAGAGGCAGGTGATGTGCTACGGGTCCCTGCACTGTGGGTTTAGACCCTTCTCTACTAAAAATTTGAGAAGGCTGTCAGCCGTGGAAGGACATGCACAGCAAATTTGAATTCAGAGAACCTAGAAATTTCTGTACATCAGAAAAACTCATAAAGAAAAAGGAAAAGAAAAATAGGGACAATGCCTGTGGCTCAAAGGAGTAGAGCGCCGGCCCCATATGCCGGAGGTGGCGGGTTCAAACCCAGCCCCAGCCAAAAACTACAAAAAAAACATAAAAAAACAAAAAGCATAAATAGACTCAACACCTGTATCTCAGTGGCTAGGGCACCAGCCACGTACACCTGGGCTGGCGGGTTCAAACCCAGCCTGGGCCTGCCAAAACAGCAATGACAACTACAACAAAAAAATAGCCAGGCATTGTGGTGGGCGCCTGTAGTCCCAGCTACTTGGGAGTCTGAGGTAGAAGAAGCGCTTAAGCCCTAGAGTTTAAGGTTGCTGTGAGCTGTGACGCCACGACACTCTGTCAAGGGCGACATGGGGAGACTGTCTTTTAAAAAAAAAAAAAGAAAAGAAAAGCATTTGCAACAATGATACCAAAGTTAACATCTTCCCTGTCCAAAGAATTTATTCAATTCCTAAAGAAAATAAGATTTAAACATGTAGTTGTGCACAGGGTCCTGGGACAGATCAACCAAAGAAATGTCATCAGTGACAGAAGAGAAATGGGTCCCATCTCCTGATACCCTTAGAAATGTGGTTTAAACAGAGAAGCGCTGTTTTCTCTGTGAAATCACTAAGGGTCAATTCTTTTTTCTACTAAAGTTTAGTGAGACACACAGTGCCCTACCGTGCTCCTTGAATAAAAATCAGTTCTGCTTTTCTGCATGTGTTAAGCAAGAACCTTAGAGATTCTCATGTCCTTTGAGCAAATAAATGGATCTCTGGGCCTATGCCATCGGGCATAGCAGCCAGGAGGAGAATTTCATCCCTGTTTCTGCTCCTGAGTTCTTTGTACTGGAGGAATCTCTTCTAAGGAATCTTCTAATTGGTCTGCTCCACTCAGCCTCCTTTCAAAATGTTATTCTTCTCAAGGGGATGCTCCTTACTCAAGTTAGGGTACCTGTGAGGGAAGTCACCATGGGCTATAGCCCCCTAGGGCAGTCCTAAAGAAAAACCTCAGAGGTTGGGTGGCAAGTACATGAGATACCCTCTGAGGGAGACCAGTGGGCAGCCTGTGTGGGTGCGCGTGTGGACATGGAGGGATGTGCGGGGTGTGGCCCAGGGCCAAGAATATTAGCAACATGAAGTAAGATCAAGAAGTCCTAACAAAGTGATTATTTAGATAAGGAACACAACAGATGGGATAAATAGGGTGGATACAGCTGGAGAACAAATTGTAAAGGCAGAAAGCTGTATTAAGGAACTACTGTAGAAGTAAATAAATAGGAATCTTAAGAGAATGAGTTGAGAGACAGGAGAGAAGGGGGCATCCAGACAGCAGGTTTGGGGTTGGGCTGGGGGTGAGAATGGAGAGTCTGAGAAAGCAGGAGATGGAAGTTCTCTGTATGGGGACAGGTCCACTGAGGGCCCCGTGGCATGTCAAGTTTGTCAGCATTCACAGTGCACAACAGAGTGGGGCTGTGCATGACGACAGCGCCGTAACATCTTTTAAGTTTTTAAAGTTTAGCTCAGTGTTGTAGTCATACAGATTGCACAGTAATTAAAAAAAATTTTCAGGCATATAAATATCACTAGTTTTGTAACAAAAAGATCTAGTCCAAAACACAGTCAAGGTACTTAAGAGAAATAAATTCAAGAAGTGTAATGCAGTATACGAAAGTAAGGAAAACTCAATAGCGGGTGAAGTCTGTTTAAAGAATGTGTGTGTGCATGTGGTGGAGATGGGGGTGTGTGTGTATGTGGGGGATGTGTGTGTAGGTGTGTGTATGCAGGGGAGGTGTGGGTATGGGTGCATGGAGGATGTGTGCACGGGGGTGTGTGCCTCCGGGGGATGTGGGTATGTGTACACTAGCAAAGAGCCAGGGAGAGGTCTGTCTGTAATGGCCCAGAGTTAGCACAGTAGATTCACTAGCATCATGGCTCTGCCGGGGATGAGGGATAGCGTAGAGATCAACTCAGTCTAGAAGAAGAAAAGAGGAACACAAGAAAAAGGAGGACGTGCTGAAATTTTCAAAGCAACATAGTATAAACAAGTCCAAATAAAGTAGAAGTCTTTAGCTGACACTCGCAGGGTTGCAACAGGAGGTGGTCAACAGAAGGGCCAAAGGCTTGCTGTACCGGTAAGCACGCACGTGGTGCATGTCTGGTCTGTAAACTTTAGGGCAGGCGTCCTCAAACTTTTTAAATGGGGCCAATTCACTGTCCCTCAGACCGTTGGAGGGCCAGGCTATAGTTTTTTTGAAAAAAAAACTATGAACAAATTCCTATGCACAGTGCACATATCTTATTTTGAAGTAAAAAAACAAAACAGGAACAAATACAATCACACTGGCTCATGTGGCCCTCAGGCTGCAGTTTGAGGACCCCTGCTTTAGGGCAACATCAGGAGGTGGTCACTGTAGGGAGGTGGTCAGTCATGGAGGTTCTACTATGCACCAGTCACAATAAATAGGAATAGATTAGCTATAGTGAGAGATTTAACCTGATGAATTAAAAAATATAATTAATAGAATTTTAGACAAAGATTTGTGCACAAAGAAGTATATAGTGTACCTCAATGTTAGCTTAAAGAAACTTTTCTTTTAAAAATGTGTGCCTGGCTGTTGGATTAAAGTGCTGTTCCTGTGACTTGAAACTCCTTCAGCCATACTCTAGGTTAGAAAGACTGATTCTTTGTGAATTTGCCATATATAGCCCCATCGGTTAGACTGAATTTTAAATGTTAATGTATCCTGCACATTCCATTTTGAAGCCAAGAAGTTATCTGTGTCTTGCTTGACCTCTTGCTGCCTGGCCATTTTTGCTGTCTCTCCTTGCAGGATCGCTGTGTTCTCCGTGACCGTGCTGCGTGATGACCGTGTTGTCCTGGTAGCCGAGCAGCGGCCCGATGCCTCTGAGGAGGACAGCTTCCAATGGATGAGCCGCGTGCTGCAGGTGGGCGCTGTGTGGCTTGCGGTCCAGATGGGCCTCTGCCCCGCTGATTGAGCATATGGGCTCCACTGAGGGCAGAGTGCTACACTTGCTCCACCCAGCCTCCCTATCTCCAGTTTGTTTTATTTTTATTGCAGTTTAAAAAATTGCAAATTGACATATTTTAGTGGTATATTTTTAGGGGGTACAGAGTAACATTGTGATTTATCAACACATTGTGGAATAATGAAATGAAGCTAATGTATCCATCACCTCAAATACTTATTTTTTGTGGCAACATTTGAAATTTTTCTCAGTAATTTAGTAATGTACATTACATTACTCTACTATATTAGTCTGTGCAATACATCTCAAAGAAAAGTCCTTAGTCCTCTTATCTAATTGAAGCTTTAGAGCTTTTACTGCCATCTCCCAGTCTCCCTCAGCCACTGGGAGCCCTTGTTCTGCTCCCTGGGCAGAGGTTTACATACATGTGTGTGTCTCCCCTTTCTGAGTTAAAACAATAGGATGCAGCACGTGGCCTTTCTCCTCCTCACCTAACAGGATATCTTGAGGTCCCTCCACCTCGGGTCCCTGGGTGCCAGTGCCTCCTTGCAGTGCCAGGCCTCCTAGCACCTCAGCTGCCCTGGGTGGCAGCAGGTGCTCAGCAGGCCTTCCCCTTCCAGGCCGTGGACAGCATCCACCAGGTGGGCGTGTACTGTCTGGCCCTGGTTCCTGCCAACACCTTGCCCAAGGCTCCTCTCGGAGGGATTCACATTTCTGAAACCAAACAGCGCTTTTTGGAAGGGACCCTGCACCCGTGTAATGTGCTGATGTGCCCCCACACTTGTGTTACCAACCTTCCCAAACCTCGTCAGAAACAACCAGGTTAGTCTCTCCAGTCATCAAATTGAGCAGGGTCAGGATGCAGCCCCACAGGCACTATAGAAGTAACTGCCCATGTCTTCAGGGCTGGGTCTGGAGTGAGTACACATACCAGTGTGGTAGCTGCCTCCTGAATTCTGGGGACAGAGCCATGAATGAGAGAACTTTACCATGTCACCTGTATGGTGGTTTCCACTGCTGTTTAGGAACCAGTTTTAATGATAAATTCAAAGACATCTAGAGACAGCATCTTACCTTTGGCTTAGAGCAGACTTAGAGCTCTGGGACCTACAAAGCCTCTGTGGACCATTCTGCCAGGGTGGCGATGCCTGTCCTCAGAAGCCAATGGCTCATTTAGGCCCTGGGAGCTGTCATAGACCTTGGAAGTCTCTTCACAAATGGTCAGTTTTCCCGTCCCTGACATTATACATTTAAAGATAATTTTAAAGACTGACCTAACTAATATATATGCAGTTTTCTTTCCTTTAGCTGTGTAAATTTTTAGTACATGCCAACTTTTCTTTTGCTAATTATTGAACACATAAAATATCACTGAATACATTTCCACCAGGAAGATTTGATTTCCTGATTTAAACATAATGTATGGTAAAACAATGACATATATTAAGAATTTGGCTATGACTGAAGCCAAATCGTATCGCCGTAGATGTCTGTCATGTATTTTATGGTTCATATTTAAGAGAGAAATTCTTTGTCACTTAACAAACTTTGTAGCTCTTGTGTCTTAGTAGAAGAGTTAAATGCCTAATTCAAGTAGGTTTTCAAAAAAAAACCTGTGGTGAAAATGAAGTCACATGATGACTAAATGTTAGAAGTTATCAGCTTATTCAGAATTCCCCTTCTCTAGAGGTGGGACCAGCCTCAATGATCGTTGGGAACCTGGTTGCTGGGAAGAGGATTGCGCAGGCCTCAGGGAGGGAGCTTGCCCACATGGAGGACAGCGAGCAGGCTCGGAAGGTAACGGCTGGTTCCTGGAGAGGGGCAGCAAGACCCCACATGGGGCTACCAATGACCACTGCCCTCCCACACAGTCCCTGTTCCTGGCTGATGTGCTGCAGTGGCGGGCCCACACTACTCCTGACCACCCATTGTTTCTGCTGCTCAATGCCAAGGTGAGGATATCCATCATTGTCCAGTGTGTAACTTCAGCACCCCAGTATATTCACTTCAGAGATAGCGTGTCTGCAGACTGTCTGGCAAATTCTCTCTGCCTGCCCTTTTCTTTGTAGAGCCTGGCTTTCTGTACAATTTGTACACTAGTATTTCTTTTTGACTTTGTATTTAGCAGGAAAATTTTGTTCAGTTCCCTCTTTTTAAATTATGAAGCTGTATACATGTAAATACTTCTGAGTTCGTGAGCTAAAAGGAAATCTTTATTTTGTAAAAATTAGGCATTTAGAGTATCTTTTTTACAGCTTTAAAATGATAAATACTACTTATTTTCTGAATCCTGCTAATGACTTAGAAATTCACTTACATGTACTTTGAATACCTGTTGATGTGCATTATACTATACCAGGAGCATTTAGGACATAAAGGAGAAGCTGTAATCCTTAACATCCATGTTATGAGCAGGAATACAAAATATGAAAACAAGTTAAACAAGAATAAAAGTCTAGAAAGACTCCCTGTTGCACATATTGTACAGGATGTAAGGACTCCTGCACTTTGGCACAGTAAAGGGTGGCTCACCACGTGCTTAGAAAATGTTAATCTAGCTTCCAGAGCTGCTCATGCATTCTAAAATATTGATTGATGCCTACTGTGCACACAGTGTTAATGTGAGATAAAGAAGGCACCTGCTCTCAGGACCCTCAAAATAACTCTTTGCTAGAAAACAAGTTCTGAGGAGACTATCTTTCCTGTTCACTGGCTTACTGGCAGCCTCTAGAACAGTGTTCAATAACACTCATTTCATGATTGAGTACTAAAGTCTGCAGCCAGCCAGTGATTACCAATAAACCAAGGTTAACCAGCTCAGGCTGAGAGCCTCAAGATCAGCAGAGGAGGAATGTGACTCGGGGTGCGGGGAGGGGCTCTGAGGCAGTGATGCTTGGTGGGCTCAAGACAGGAGATGAGGCCAGTGTGGCATGAGGGGGATGCTGGGTTTCCCCCAGGGGTGCAGTAGGATCTAGGAATGTGGGGGCTCTAAGTACCTGACTCATAGGGCTTGGCAAGGTTCCAGGATTTGGACTCTCAGGATCTTCCTGGCCCTTGTGCCTGGGCACAGCACTCAGGTGTGTCCACTGGTCTCTCTCCCATTCATTGTCTGCCATTCAGTAGAGGCCACCAGCCCAGATATGACACTGATCTGTCCAGCAGTTTTGTGGTTATTAGACTGAGTTGCCCTTTCTACTATCTTAAGAAGCTGTGCAGCTGGCAATGGGGTCAGGAGGCTGAGGACTTCAGCACCCCAGTATATTCTGGGGTCAGGCTCAGGCTCTTGAGTCTTCAGAGCAGAGGGAGGGGCTACAAGGTTTTTCCATTTGCACCAAGCTACTCACGTAATCCAGACATCCCTCAGCAGAGGGGATGAGCTGACTCAGCCGTGGAAGAGACTTGGGGGCACCTGAGAGGGAGGTTGCAGAACAACACAGGTCCTGACTTGGTGTGTGTTATATTTATATTTGTTTATTGTCCCACGTGTATTTATATGCAGGACAATGGCTGCTTCTGGAGAAAGGGGATGGACTTTGGGGGTGGTTTTCAAGTGGCTTCAAGCACAATGATGATGATGTATTTTACAAAAGAGAAATTGCAACAATATGGTAAAATAGTAATAGATAAAGAGTACCTTTGGTGGCGCCTGTAGCTCAGTGGGTAGGGCGCCAGCCCCATATACCGAGGGTGGCGGGTTTGAACCTGGCCCCCACCAAACTGCAACAAAAAAATAGTTGGGCATTCTGGCAGGTGCCTGTAGTCCCAGCTACTCGGGAGGCTGAGGCAAGAGAATCACCTGGGCCAGGAGTTGAAGGTTGCTGTGAGCTGTGGTAGCACAGCACTCTACTGAGAGCGATAGGGTGAGACTCTGTCTCTTTAAAAAAAAAAAAAAAAAAAAAGAGTACCTGGAGATCTGTAACATTATTATTAATATTATGCAAATCGGGTGTTTTGGCTTGTCCCAGATTTGCAGAGTGCCTGCACTCTGGCTTTCAGACTCAGCCCTTCACTGCAGGGGAGAGGGTGTAGATGACTGGAAAAGACCAGCCGCCCTCCAGGATAGGGATGCTATCCTGGCCCCTAGTTGCAGGCATGTGGGCTGCAGTGGGCTGCATGTGGTGTGTACCCAAGTCTGAGGCAAAGGCTTGTCTGCACATCCCAGCACACTGACTCGATTGCTCTCCTAGGGTACAGTCACCAGCACCGCGACTTGTGCCCAGCTTCACAAAAGGGCTGAAAGAGTGGCTGCAGCACTGATGGAGAAGGGAAGACTGAACATTGGGGACCACGTGGCTCTGGTCTATCCCCCAGGTAAGTGCAGCACCAAGCTGTCCATCACCACTTCTTTGTATGCAGCTACCTGAGACATTCCCTCCTCAGCCTTCCAAAACTAAACTCAGCCCCTCCTCTCTGCATATGCCTGCCCCCCCTTAGCTCACATTCAGTAGGCTGTGGAAGCCTTGGTCCCATCCCTCACTCACACCCCCTCCCCAGCACTGTCTGTCTTCCTCTCTCCCAGGGACAGTGGTCCTGATGGCTTCCTTACCTCAGATGTGGCAGCTCCTGGCTCACCCCACTCCTGCCCTAGGCCTGTCACCAGCCCTTTCTCCAGCAGCCTCAGCTCTGATGCTCCCAAAACAGTGTGTGTGCTGGGGTGGGAAGCTTCATTGCCACAGGACTGTTGTTCCTTGGCGTTTTCAGTGAGAAGAGCTAGGAATTATAAATAAACAGCTCATAGTTTATAATGTCACAGCCAACTCAAATTCAGGATTGTAGGATTTTTACTAAAACTCTTTTACATAGGTCATTATAAGAATTTTGAGATACACAAAAATCAAGAAATGTAAAACCGCAATGACAGAAACAAATGACGCCCTCCCAGCAACATCTGTAATCTCAGCATATTGAAAGATGCACAGGTGAATCAGGACGCTATGGACCTATCTCAAAATTTTTGTAATGATCCTTGTACAATGTGTCAGTTCTCCTTTTTTCCACACTTAGGAATCTGGCTTCTTTAAGAGGAGGAGATGACACAGAATATCCCATAATTTCTAATGTGCTTCACCCACAGTACTCCCCAAATTAGCAATAACAGTGGCCCTGATGAAACAAGTGTGAGATTTTTTCACACATGTACAGCTCCCTATCCCTTTTCTCAAACTGTGTTCACCTGTAACTCAAGGGACAGGCTTCACATACTCCAGCCCCTCTTTGCCACAAACTGCTTTGTGGTCAGTCCCGTGACTGCCCCTTGGTCATGCTGGTTCTTTGGGCCCTTCTCACCTGGTCTCCTCAGGAAGGGCCTTGGGAGCAGGAGTTCCTGAGTCCTTATTTGTGGATCACTCTACAATTGCAAGTCAGTTTTTGCTAGGCAAAACAATCCCTTGACTCACATTTTCTTTCCTTAAGTATCATGAACAGGGCATAAAACAGCATCACTATCACAGATCTGGTGATAATCTAAGATTATTTTTCTCTTAAGAGTCACTTGCTATTTTGGCTTACGTGTAAAACAGGTATTTTTCTTTTTCTTTAAGGTCCAGTATGTTGCAGTCTTGATGTTAGTTGCTATGGGCCAACAATCTCTGTATAGGGCATCTTTGCATATGTAGCTCCGAGTCTCTTTTTACAGGTTTTCTTGGATCGTGGTTCTTGTTTGTGCTTCCCCTTGCTGCTTCTACTCCCCAGATCTAGTGTGTTCAGTACTGCTCACTTTACTCTTGTGCTGCCTCTGTTGCTTACCAAATTTCAGTTAGAGTCTTAAATTTCCCTCCTCTTTATCTTTTATTTTATCCTAAAACTTTTCTGTTTTGTTTTGTTTTTTTGAGACAGAATCTCAAGCTATTGTCCTGGGTAGAGTGCCGTGACATCGTAGCGCACAGCAACCTCCAACTCCTGGGCTCAAGCGATCTTCTTGTGTCAGTTTTTGTATTTTTAGTAGAGATGGGGGTCTCACTTTACTGAGGCTGGTGTGGAACTCCTGAGCTCAAGCAATCCACCTGCCTCGGCCTCCTAGAGTGCTGGGATCTTTTTGGTTTTTTGTATTTTAATTTTTATTGTTTGGGATTCATTGAGGGTAGAAAGAATTAGGTTACACTGATTGCATTTGTTAGGTAAAATTTCTCATATAATTGTGTCCCAGCCCCAAGAGGTGTGCCATAGACCGTGTCCACCATCCTCCTCCTCCTCCCTTCACCCATTCCCTTCTTCCCCTTCCCCTCACCTTGTGTTAGCTCATCTACTGCCTTCATATTAGAATTGAATACATTGGATTCTTGCTTTGCCATTCATGTGATGCTTTACTAAGAAGAATGTGTTCGTATATCCTAAGTTTTTACCTGTTAAGTCTTCCTTCAAGCTTCATCTTTGTTTTTGACATTAATTTTTGATTTCTGATTCATTTTTCTAATTATGATTTTTGGTATTCTTTTCTGTCTTGTATTTTTTAAATAAATTTTAGCACATTTTGAAGTAGACAACTACAGTTTTTTTAAGGGCTTGTCTTTTGGCATGCTTCATATATATGTTCAGATAATATTCTATTTTTGACTTTTCTAATAACTTTGTATCGGACTTGACCTCATATGGCACCTGTTTTCTCAGATTTCCTGGCTGTGTTCCCATCCCCACTCTCACCATGACCTTTCCCTCATCTACTGCTCAGTTGTGTTCCCACAGTCCTGTTAGCATCTCCTAGCATTCTCAGAGCTCCATAGGTGTCCTTGTCATTGGTGAATGGATGGATGATTCTCATACTGGTGGCCTCTCTGCCCTGTACTCTCTGATGAGACCCACAAGGTTTAAGAACAGTTGCCAGGGATGTCCTCCCAGAGTGTGGCACTTCTACCCTGCTCCCGCCCCCCACTGCCTCACAGAGACTTATAGAAAATTTCACTTCTTCCTTCCTTCACCCCTCACTGAGCCTTTGGCTCTTTCTAGGAGTCTCCTGAGTCTTTCCGGGGTGCATGTTTCCAGAATCATGTGCCTACCAGGTCTGATTTGCCCCTGTCCCATCTTTACTTGCCCTCTTTCTCTTCTCTGTCTCAAAGTTTAAAGTGGTAAAAAAAAAGGTTTTATTCAGTAATTGCTGACATCCAGAAAAGAGCTGAGTACCATTTCATTTCCTACAGAGGTGATGTGAGCATTTTTGAATGACAAAGGGCTAGTGAGGCTTGGCACCCATAACTCAGTGGTTAGCATGCTGGCCACATACACTAGGGCTGGCAGGTTCAAACCCAGTCCGGACCTGCTAAACAACTGATAACTATAACAACAACAATGAAAATAGCCAGGCATTGTGGCGGGTGCCTGTAGTCCCAGCTACTTGGGAGGCTGAGGCAAGAGAATCACTTAAGTCCAAGAGTTTGAGGTTGTTGTGAGCTGTGACACCATGGCCCTCTGCCCAGGGCGACATAGTGAGACTCTGTCTCAAAAAGAAAGGGGGAAGGGGGTGGTAGGTACTGGTGAGTGTTGAGGCCAGGAGGCTGCACTGTGTGAGCTAGCAGGCGTGGCAGTTGGGAGTCTGCTTCCCTGTGCGGGGGAGTCTCAGGTGCCTGCACAGAAGCTTTTTGTAGGTGATAATGCCACCCTTTTTTCCTGTAAGTTTGTTGCTATTTTGCCTAGAACCATAGATTTTTCTTTTTGCCTCAGAGGTTAGGAATCTTCCTGGGCTACGCCCTAGTGTGAGTCTTCTATCATTTTCTTACCCATTTAATCTCTGTACCCTCATCTCCATCTCATAAAGTGTCTTTCTCCTGCTCCATTTCTGGAACCTGCCTTACTTGTGGACCTGTCCCCTGCCTCTCGAGTCTTCTCAGTTGTCCTCACCTGTTTTTACTCTTGTGCTGACATCTTTCTTGAGAGGTCTTTTGTGTCACTTGTTCAGGCTTCAGCATGGTCCATCCTCCTTTCCAGGTCCTCTTGTGGGGCATTGCCCCAGCACCTCCTCCATGGGGTATCTTCCTGGGGTCTGCCATGGGATGTACATGTCCCTTGCAGTCACGTAGTCTTCTCTTGGGAAAGGTGGTGGCTTAGCTTGTTTCTTGGTATAGGCATATAGTAATTGTAATTTGGATACTCCAGAGCTTCCACTATACCCAGGCCCTGTAATGTGAGGTAATTTTTCTCTAGAAATGGTGCTAATTCCTATTTTTCATGTGTCCTAAGCACACATCTGGTGCTTTATGCAGCCCCTCATCTAAGTCAGACATCACCTTGACTTTGAGAGAAGGCAGAGACACTGCAAGTGGCAACACAGCCAGGCTGGAGTTCCCTTCCTCTGCTGTCCACACCAACCACACCAGAGCTGGCTGAGCTCAGCCTGGGAGTTCAAGAGCATTCCCTAGAGCAGGGGCCGGTGGTGGTGCTTGGGCAGATGCTCTTAGGGAGGGGCGGGCTGAGAGAGCTACCTCTGACACTGGGTCAAAGGGAGCACAGAGGAAGAAATGACGTGGAGCATATGCAGTGCTATGTGAGATGTAGGACAGACGCAACTGTCTGCTTTTTTGTTAGTTTTCAATACTACTGGTAAAATACTTATCAGAAAAAGAAAATCCATGTCAGAGTTCTGCATCTGCAATTGAAACACTTAGCAGCTGGAGAGTGTAATCATAGGAGACAGACCCTGAATTTCACGGGTGGAGGACAGGTTTGCACATGTGCACTGGCCAGGGATGGGGTGGGGCGGGTAGTATCCAGGACTTTCATCCAGGTCTCAAAGAGGTGGTGGCTTAGGGTTAGGAAGGGCTCTGCAGATGCTGGGGACAGGAAGACCATGTCCAGGGACCTCCACTGTGTAGTTTCCTCAGTACCAGGAAGCAGATTCTTTGTTTTGCTTTTTGGTATTTGGTTTTATGATGCAGAGTCTCATTCTGTTGCCCAGGCTAGAGTGCTGTGGCATCATAGCTCACAGCAACCTCAAATTGGTAGGCTCGGTGATCCTCCTGCCTCAGCCTCCTGGGTAGCTAGTTATATTATTTTTTAGTAGAGATGAGGTTCTTGCCCTTGCTCATGCTGCTCCTGGCCTCAAGTGATCCTCTGACCTTGACCTCCCAGAGTGCTGGGATTACAGGCATGAGGCACCAGGCCCAACGAAAACCAGTTTGTGAGCCTGGTATGATTTTACTCCCAATTTTAACTGTGGGGGTTTTAAACCTATGGAGAACTAGAAGAGCAGTCGTGTGGTAGGGTCCTGGTAGGCCTCCTGGGGACCTCCCATTTTCCTCTGAGCGACCTCTGTGGGTGCCCAGCACCTTCTGCAGCAGCCTATATTGCAGATGGCATTCCACGGGTCTCCAGGGAATCCTGTGTGGCACTTCCCTGGGCCACTATCATGTGCCATGCTCTGTGGCACCCTCGCCCCACCTTGAGCGCCAGTGTGGAGCTGGTTACAGTCGTACCATCTGGAAAGCCAACGGACTCCGCAGGTCTCAGTGGACACATTTAGGTCAGATGCTGGCCCTGAGCCAGCAGTGACAGCCTGTGTCTCCGCAGGCGTGGACCTCATCGCTGCCTTCTATGGCTGCCTGTACTGTGGCTGTGTACCGGTCACGGTACGGCCCCCGCACCCGCAGAACCTCAGCACCACGCTCCCCACCGTCAAGATGATCGTGGAGGTGCGCACAGGTGGGCGGGCTCCCTGGGGCTGCACCCCTTGGGAAGGCCATGCTCACTCCACCTCTGCCCTGCCAGGTCAGCAAGTCCGTGTGCATGCTTACCACTCAGGCCGTCACACGGCTGCTCCGGTCTAAGGAAGCTGCTGCTGCGGTAGACATCAGGACATGGCCAACCATTCTGGACACAGGTGCGTGTCCTTTCCAGCCCCACTGAAGGAGCTTTTCCCACTCTTTGTCATAAGTGTTGCATTGCTGGTCTCAATGTAAGTGGTAAGCAAGAGCAGCCCCAGTAAGTAGTGACAGGGCCACTGCTGGCCTAGTAGGCAGGTCGGGTATCCTGGGATCCATGAGTTCAGAGAAATCAGATGTCAGTACTTCCTGCATGACAGCGGGAGTGAGTGTTAGGGCCAGTGTTCCCTCTGCAAATTCCTCTCTCCACTCCAGGCCAGGGTAGTGCCTGTGCCCGGTAGTGCAGACCACAGTCTCTCCCCCCCTCCCCTCACTGCCTCTCCTGCTGGCACAGGAGTGGGCCCTCTTCTGCAGCTTTCTGCTGCTTGGTCAGGGACAAAGCCCCCGTGGCCCCCACCATCTCCAGTGAATGTTGCCATGTGCCGTGAAGTACTGTGGCCGCCTCTGGTTCCCTTCAGCCTTGCCTTAGCTTGAAGAGACCATCTCAACCAGGGGCTGAACCATCCATGGATCCTAGTCCCTGGATTGGGTGTAGCCAGGGCACCTGGTGTGCCAGGCATGGCAGCCTTTAGGCCCCCCAGGGGAGCGGCATCTGTCCTGTCTGGACCTGTGTCAAGTTCCACTTGGGGGTGGCAGTGGTGTCTGCCTGATGGGGCCACAAGGACTTGATGAGATGTGTGGAGCCTGGTGTGGCTCTGTGTAGGCTCTGTGACCTTGGGGCAGTCTTCCATGCTCTCAGCTTTCTCCTATATCAATAAATCAACTTCCTGTGCAGCTTTCCCAGCCTATGCCTGCCTTCACCCACCATTCTGTCCCTACAGGCTCAACATGGTCTTGGTGGGTCTGCACTATTGGCATTTCCTTAAAGATTAAGATAATCTTTCCATGTACACACAGCCTCACTTGTGTCTTCAGGACTCTCCAAGTGTACATCTTGTCTGCCCCTGGCCTTTTACCTTGTCAAAATACATGCCAGAGCACTGATGTCACCACTGTCTCCTGTTTAACAGATGATATACCGAAAAAGAAGGTAGCTAGCATTTTCAGACCCCCCTCCCCAGATGTGCTGGCGTACTTGGACTTCAGTGTGTCGACCACAGGGATCTTGGCAGGTGTGAAGGTGGGTCCTTTCAGCGGGGCTCCCATTCAGGTCAGCTCCTGGGACACAGGACAGGAGGGATGTCTGTGCAGGTCTAAGCAGGTCCTATTCCTTACTCAGAGCACAAAACAGTAATACTGCTTCTTAAAGTTTGTGTTAAATAGCGGTAGCCCCCAGGTGTGATTAGCCTGAGAGTATTGCATATTTTGATGCTTAATGGTAATAACTAAACTTGCTGATCTATGATTGGCTTCCAGGAATAGGTGGCTTTGATGAGTCAGTTTCCTTACATAGGAGCCAATAGCACTATTAAAATTTCTTCCTATCCTAAAATTCCGTTTCAAAAGTTTTTAGTGGGAAGCCAGGTGTGGTGACTCACATCTGTAATCCCAGCACTCTAGGAGGCTGAGGCAGATGGATGGATTGAGCTCAGGAGTTCAAGACCAGCCTGAGCAAGAGTGAGATCACACCTCAAAAAATAGCCGGGTGTTAATGGTGGACACCTGTAGTCCCAGCTACTTGAGAGGCTGAGGCAAGAGGATCACTTGAGCCCGAGTTTGAGGTTACTGTTGAGCTCTGACGCCATGGCACTAATGAGGGCTATAAAAATGAGACTCTGCCTTCTTAAAAAAAAAAAAAAAGTTTTTAGTGATCTATTTTGTAGGTATTACATAGATTACATGAGAATTCAGCCAGTCTTCTTTTTAAGTATGTGATAATAGTGTTTAATAGTTTGGAGCTACCACAAACGTCCCAAACCCTCTTTCTTCCTGAACATCACTGAACAGACTCTTATCTTATTCCTAAGATGTCACACGCAGCCACCAGTGCCCTATGCCGCTCCATAAAGCTGCAGTGTGAGCTGTACCCCTCAAGGCAGATCGCCATCTGCCTGGACCCCTACTGCGGACTCGGCTTTGCTCTGTGGTGTCTGTGCAGGTGAGTGTGGGCCCTACCTGTCTAGAGCTGGGGCTGTAGGGGGTCTTTCCAGGGCCTTGAACCTCTGGAGCCCTTTTCACAAGTGCCAGGAAGCTGGAGGGATTCGTGCAAGTGGTTTTGCTGGGGGATGAGGTAGGTTGGAATCAGAGTTTGAAATTGAGTAAAAGAATAAAAATACATTTTTCATTAAATACAAATATTATCCATTATTGGTAATTGGGAAGAATCTGCTTGATTCCTTCAAATGCTGGGAAGTGGTGATCCATCTCTGGAAGCAAAATGTCCCATGATGGCATTGCAGGTCCATCTGGAGAGTCTGGGGCACAGGTCAGGACCTGTGCTTGCCAACTTGCACCTCCACCCTGCAGGGTGTTTTATTCTGAACTCCACTTGGTGTAAGAACAGAATTGTGCTCCTGTCCGGCTGGGAAAGAAGCGTCCTTGAGGAAGGGAACGGCAGTGGGGTTTCTCCCAGAGTCTTTGTTAGGTGGGCAGCGACGGGCTGGCCTTCCCTTCTCACAGCGTCTACTCAGGACACCAGTCGGTATTGGTGCCACCATTGGAGCTCGAGAGCAACGTGTCTCTGTGGCTGTCGGCTGTCAGCCAGTACAGGGCCAGAGTCACCTTCTGTTCCTACTCTGTGATGGAGATGTGCACTCGGGGGCTGGGCACACAGACAGGCATCCTGAGGGTGAGTTCTCAGATCCTCGAACTTAGGGAGCAAAGCAAACTGGACTCATAAGATCCTCCCTGTGCTGGGCCTGGTGTACGGACTTTCCTCCTCCTCCTCTCCCCTCTTTCCTCTTCTCTCCTTTCTTCTTCCCTCCCCTTCTCCTCCCCTCTCCTCCTCCTTCCCACTCCTCCCCTCCTCCAGGGCCAACCTGGCTTTGGGGTTTCTGGCCCCTTAACAGGAAGCGGTGGGGCAGGATGGGGACACTGAGGGCCTGGAGCTAGCAAGAGGTCTGGCAGCTCCAAAGGGCACTTGTGGAACTTGGATCACATGCATGCCTTCCAGTGCTCAGGCACTTAGAATTCCCTGGAGCAGAGGCAGATAGAGTGCACATCACCTTTGAGTGCTCTCTTGTGAGCCCCTTGCAGAGCCTCAAGCTCTGTAGGCCTGACTCTCACTCCCCTGGCAGATGAAGGGGGTGAACCTGTCGTGTGTGCGTACGTGCATGGTGGTGGCTGAGGAACGGCCCAGGATCGCGCTTACTCAGTCCTTCTCCAAGCTGTTCAAGGACCTGGGCCTGCCTGCGCGTGCCGTGAGCACCACATTCGGGTGCCGGGTCAACGTGGCCATCTGCCTGCAGGTGAGGGGATGCTCCAGGGCCTGCCTGGTCCATCCTCCGCTGAGCCTGAGCCTGAGCCTCGGCCTCGGCCTGTCCTTTCTGTGCAGCTTAGAGAGTGCAAGGTTTGAAAAGCTTGCTTCTATTTTTGTTGAAGAACAGAGGCTTATTTGGGGGGGGAAAAAAAACAAACTTTCTGAATAATGATTAATATCTTAACCTGTAAAAATCTCTAACTTGGGTAAAATAGGCAACTAATTTTATAAAGCAAGATTGAATTTACTGTTTTAAGACATCTAGCAATTTTAAGTTGAAACATTGATGAATGATTAATGTGATACTTTGTATTGACTGATTTGTTTTTGAAACCTTAAGGTATTTTACTTTTTAAAAGGAAGCAGTTTCAGAAATCCCAACAGCTGACTGCAATGCTGTTTACCACTACTTCATATTTTGTGCTACTATAATCATTTCATTTCTACAAACATCTGAAAACCAAATAGCTCATTAGACACCCCACACATCAATTGCCTCACTCACCCACATCACACAGAATGGCAGGGAGGAGCAGGGTCAGCCTGCCCAGATCGGTGCCTTGCCTGTGTACCCTAAGATAGCAGCACTTGCAGGGCTTGTTAGTGTCCTGCTGATGTCCTCTCAGCTTGGAAAACACCCTGGACCCTTGTCAGGGAGTAGAGGAGCTGGTTTCTCAACGTCCTTTCCTGCTGATGTGGGTGTGTTGGTGGCTGTGAGTGGAGACCCTCTGTCTACTTTGTGTATGAGAGCCCCTCACCCACAACAGCTGCTGGGAGGCCTCTGTTCTATTTGTTGGCACATAGATGTGCGTATGAGTGCAGAAATGTTCATGGGATATTCACGTTTGCTCCTTGTTTCTCTCGTGCCTGTTGCCTTCTGTTTGTGTTTCCTGTGGCTGTCTTCTCCCTGTCCCACTCTGCCTCTGTCAGCCCAACAGGCTGGGAAAGCTGGCTGAGCAGGTATGACCCCAACCCTTTTGCTGCCTCTGCTCCCCCACAAGCTCATGTGGCTTCCTTGTGAATTCTAGACAAATATATGCTTCTCTTGCTCTTTCTTTGTCCACAGTGCCTATTATTTGACATCTCACAAAAGTTCTTCTGTGACCAAATTTTAAAGTAAAACTGTTTTTTAAAAAAAAAAATAATAATAATGTTTATGGCATTGCCTTGGGATGAAGGGATGTGTTTTGTCTCAGAGTAGAAATATTTATTTTATTTCCACGACAGACATAGGTTATATTGTCTGGAATCTTTAGGGAGTGGCATCCATCAGAGCACTCACTTAATCTGGCATTCCTTATCTAATAAAATGGCACATAACATCCTTTAATGACAATCAATTTCAAATGTAAGATTCAGAAATCAGGGAAACAGAAGGGAAAAGCAAAGGCTGTCATCCACCCATCCAGGTGGTCTCAGCTGTGTCCCGTGTTTTGGAGGATTAAGTTAATTGGAGAGAGGCTTGGCCCTGCCCAACAGCTCAATGGAAATGATCCCCCAAACTAGTGTTGTTTTCATCACAGCAAAAGACCAATGAGAATAGAAAGTTGTTACAACTGAAATATAAAGTTGTATGATTTGACATTTTTATTCAGTGTTTGAAACATTTTTTGTTTAATATTGTTGAATATTTGGATGGAAGTGTCAGCCCTGCCCTGGAGACCCTAGCCCTGGGCAGAATTACTATAAAGAGCACAGCAAC
The DNA here is from genome assembly GCA_963574355.1 of Loris lydekkerianus. Taxonomy (NCBI): domain Eukaryota; kingdom Metazoa; phylum Chordata; class Mammalia; order Primates; family Lorisidae; genus Loris; species Loris lydekkerianus. The sequence goes on from CAUYPK010002349.1 coordinate 23,902, forward strand.
TACCCTCTGGGGTTCCGCCCACAGACACCTGTGCTCACGGAAGAGGAGTGATCTGGCCCTGACCAGAGGCTCCTCTGCTACTCCTTCCAGGGTACAGCAGGCCCAGACCCCACAACCGTCTACGTGGACATGCGAGCACTACGCCATGACAGGTGAGATTCCTGCCCACAAAGTCCTGTCCTCACCCAGTGACAAAGTGCAGGCTGACCACCTCCAGGCACTCAGACATCAGGGATAGCTGGCTGAAATGGCCAGCCTATCTTCACTGAGAGGGAAGGAGCAGAGCTGTGGGTAGGTCCCATGGGGGAAGCTCGGCCTATGTGGCTTTGCTGCCCCAGGTCCATTTCTCTGTCACAGCCAGGAAGGGTGATAAGATTGACCAGATGTGTGACATTCAGTTTTTTAAGGAGATGCATGGAAGACAAGTACACCAACTAAGGACAGAGTGCTTTTTCCCTGATGGTATTAAGACATCTTAGTTTTCACACTAGTAAGCGTGAGCTGGGGCCCATGTGTGTGCTTGCTGGTCTGTGTTCAGATATGTGCTCAGGGTTTCTCGCAACTTTGAAGCTCAGATCCTAATCCTGGACCCTCAAATCTGGCCACATTATAGTGTGATATAATGAGTGCAGCTTACTGCATGCCAGGGGCCAGCAGGGTTTGGGGTGGACCCAGGAGAAACATGAGTGGGCACAGCAGGCGGAGAATGTGCCTGGGCGCCGACTCACAAGACCCTTGGTGTTACTGGAATGTTCCTAGTAGCCCAGAGTCACTGCCCAGGGCACTCACATCTATTGAGTCATCGAAAGGCTAGTGTCGTGGCTGGTTGGTGGCAGCTCTGCTGGTGCGGGGCTACTAGCCAGGACTGAGGCAAGTCTGCTAGCCACCACCTGCACCGCCCACCCTTCAGAGGGCCGCAGCCCTTCAGGTCTCCCCTCCAGACCCACCTGGCCCCACCCGGCATGCCTCAGCTGCCTATTCCAGAGACCCAGTTTGCCAAGTGGCCGCCACCACCTCAGGTTCCAGCTGCGGCCCCCTCCGCCATTCCAGCTCCCTGCCAGGCCCAGCCCCAGCCCTGGCACCATGTCAGAGAAAAGCGTGGAGGCAGTGGCCGAATTGAGTGCCAAGAACCTGAAGGAGAAGGTGGAGGAAAGGCAAGCTGGAAGAGTGAAAGAAGTGGAGGAGGAAGAAGAAACTGCGAAGATGGAAAAGAGGAGGATGAAGGGGAGGAAGAAGAGGATGATGATGACTAAGGGCCTGTGCCACGGAAGAGGGGGGTGAAATGGGTCCCAAGAGGCAGAAGACAGAAAATAGGACATCAGCATGAGTCCCCTGCCAGTGGGCTGGGGGTGGGAGGCCCCTCAGGGCCTGGAGATGGGGATGGGAATAGACAAGGATAGCCACTTTTCACCTGGCTCCTGCCCTGGGCCCTTGCCGGAGGTGCCACCCTCTTCCTCCCAGCCTTCTCATTTCTGCCTCTCCACCCTCACTCTCCCATTGTCCCACTCCCAACCTATTCCATCTGACTCCCCAGCTGGCCCCTGTTACTCTTACCTCTTTGTGCTCTTCCTCCCGTCTCCTACCAGTCCCACCCCTTCTCTGGAGGCCTCCTCCCTAACCTCTGGATCCCTCAGCCTCATGCCCTGCCCCATTCCTATCCTGACTATTCCTGGATCTCCCTCAAATCCCCTCCTCTCATGCAGTGCCAAGCCAGGGTAGGGCCGGGGTTGGGGCTGAGCCCCACAGCTGCCCCCTTCCCTCCCCTTTTTGTATAATTTAATAAAGAAATGGTCATGCTTCTGTATTTTTTTTTTTTTTTGGTTTGTTTGTTTTAAGAAAAAAGGAAAGGCTGGTGTCCTAGCTGGCCTGGCATGTACAGCCCAACCCCTAGAGTGAGGATCAATTTCCATTTACCCCATGGTTTTTTTTTTAAGAAATTACTGGGTGGTGGGCAGCACCTATGGCTCAGTGAGTAGGGCGCCAGCCCCATATACCAAGGGTGGCGAGTTCAAACTCGGCCCCAGCCAAACTGCAACAAAAAAATAGCTGGGTGTTGTGGTGGGTGACTAGTCCCAGGTACTCAGGAGGATGAGACAAAAGAATCCCCTAAGCACAAGAGCTGGAGGTTGCTGTGAGCTGTGATGCCACAGCACTCTATGGAGGGTGACAAAGTGAGACTCTGTCTCAAAAAAAAAAAAAGAAAGAAAGAAAGAAATTATTGTGTAGTAATTTTACTCTGAAATTCTCCCTTATTACATTTTAGGGTACGTTTGGTGGAACGGGGCTCTCCGCACAGTCTGCCGCTGATGGAGTCTGGAAAGGTAGTAGGAACTGCAACTTGCCCACCCCAGGACACTGCTGAGCCCCCATCTCAGGCGTCACCCTAAAAGGGCTGGGGGCCAGGGGCCAGCTTCTGGTTGGGGTGGGCTGCACTATTTTACAAGCCTCTTTTGCTTTACTGAGACACAGAATGTGCTGGGTTAAGTCTTTTAAATAGTATCTGAGCTCAAAACCAAGAAAGGGAGAACTCGAGGTACTGAAACTGAGAAGGAGCTCCCACTGGGTGGTGTGAGTCCTTAGGCCTCTGGGGTCAAGGCCACTTACCATCCAGACTCAGAGCTGGTGCCCTGGTGTTGCACTAGAGATGGGAAAGACCTATATCCTAGCTCAGGATGACAGCAAGGATGGGGCCCCTCTAGGGCCTTGGGCAGGAGGTGGAGTCTTGGACTCCTTGTGGGGATTTACTGTCCAAGCCATCCTTGTCCGGACCTTTCAGGGGCCAGAAACTGCTCCAGGATCCCAGGTAAAACTGTGAGTTGCTGTGAGGGGTCTACAGAAGTAGGCCCAGGAGAAAGTGCACTCAGAACCAGCAAAGGGTCAAAGGGCTTGGTGTGGGGAGGCAGCTGCCATGGGCCCAGGAACCATAGGCCTCAAGCCATAGCTGCTATGCACTGACCACGGCCTCAGGGCTCCTTTACAACTCCAGAGGCAAGAAATGGGGCTTGGCCACCTTGATTCTACTCACTCTGTGTTGTGGCCACTGCTGCATTGGGGGAGGGCAGGTAGGTCCCCAGAGAGGTGTGGGCCATGTGCTGAGGATCCCGCAGACTCCTGCAGGGCGGTGGGGGTTAGATGTAGGGCAAACGGCACAGCTGGAACACAGTTTGGGGGGTGTCATGGCTGGAACCAGGTGGAGGGAGAGCAGAGAATGGATGGCCAAGGTTTTGGGAAGCCGACTGCCCTCATCTACTCCTAAAAGATACTCTGAGAAGCAGGTGAGTTTGCTCACAGCACATCTGTGGGAGATTTGAGGCTGCCGCACATCTTCCCGGTGTTTCTCAGAGCACAGAGAGATGTGCCTTGTGCTGTGTCAGGTGTTCTGTGTGGTCTTTTCTGTACAGCCATCTTTCTCCCATGCCACCTATCATAGTAGCTCCCATACATGCTTGTTCTGCCCTGCCAAAGTGACTGCGGCTTTTCTTCCTGCTTTTATGATCACTTGGGCCTGTTGGATTTGTGTTCTGGTGTCCAGGCTCAGCCCAGCCACATGGGGAGGGGATGGGGGCCCCAGTAGGCAGGGCGCTAGCTGTCGCCTCCTGCTGACTCCTAGTCCCCTCTTCTCATGGGCACTGTCATCATCCGACTTCTCATATGGGAACTGAAGACACAGAAAAAGTAGCCAGGCATTGTGCAGCTGAGGGATCTGACTGACCCCAGAGAAGGCTACCAGAAACGGACACAAGAGGCTGGGCGAAACAGTGGCCTTCCCACCGTCCTGCATCAGCTTCCAGTCAGGGGTGGGAAGAGTTTCCTCAAGATCAGGCTCCTGGGCAGGAACCAGGATGCTTGCTGGACCTGACAGACACATGCCTCCAGAGGGATGCAGCTGGGTGCAACCCTGTCACCACCCCAATACGTGCTGTCCTCGTCTGGCAGGTGGTCTTCCCAGGGGAGAGCCGGAGGCTTCCCTAGTTCCCCTCCTTCTCCTGACATCCAAAGAACTGGGGTCTTCTTGCTAAGATTCACAACTTATTTCTATTAATGTCTCTTTTTTTTAATTTAAACCAAATTTGGGATGGCTTCCCAACTTCTGACCTGACACAGGCACATCAGTCCTACAGGTTTCTAGGGGATATTAATTTTAATGCCACTGAATCAGGAAAGTCTTGAGTTGTGTTGTCTTGAACAAGGGACACAGCTCTCCTCTTCCAGATCCTCCCAGGAGTGAAGGTCATCATCGCACACACGGAGACCAAAGGGCCCCTGGGAGACTCACACCTGGGTGAGGTGAGCACTCTGGACCCTTTGGGGGACAAAAGCACCCCAGCTGGCTTCTCCTTTGCCCCAGATTTTAGAATTCTGTATCCTTTGGGGTCACATGTGTCTTGGGGAATCCACCAGACACTGTTGACCCTTTCCCCTATGTACATTGTGCTTCAGACTAGCTCTTAAGGTTTGAGGGAGCCCTTAAGGTTTAAGGACAATGAGGGGAGATCATGGCTGCTCCTTGGGGAGCAGCTCCTGTGCTGGCCACATGGCTCCCCTCCCACCATCTCAGCAACTCAAGACACTGAGGTAGGAGGATCCCTTTGAGCCCAGGAGTTCAAGGCTTTGGGAAGGTGTGGTGACGTAGGACACTCTAGCCTGGGCAACAGAGGGAGACCTTATCTCAAGAAGAGTGTCTCCTACCTGGAGCCAGGAGTACAGATAGGGAGCTGGGGAAGGACTTGATAGGGCCCTCACCTGGGAGGGGAGGCCCAAGGAGCAAGGCAGGATTCTGTCCCGAGGAGACAGTGGTGGAACTGGGAGGGGTCAGTCAGGAACTGGGGGTCATCCAGGATGCAGCAGTGTTGACACACCTGCATTTATACGTACGAATCTTGCTGTAGCTGGGGCAAGTGGTACCTGCAGCTACAGGCAGTAGTGGCGGTCTGTGTGCAGGTCATACTCTGAACGCTCTGCTTCTCATTACTGTGGGGGCACAAGGCTCACATTCCTAGTCCTGTGACATCCCAGGGCCAGGTGGACTCTGCTATAAAGCCAGTTGGGACACACCTTGGTGGCTCCACCTGAGTGGGACAAGGTGTGAGCCAGTAGCTCCAGGGTGATCCTACAGTGTCCTAATGGGAAGGTGTTCTGGATCCCAATGCTGAGTGTGGTGGACTGAGGGGCCCTCCCCTCAGCCAGCCGAACCCAGGTCTGTAAGGCAAGGGTATCCCACAAAGGGCTGTGCAGGTACTCAGGGAAGGAGTCCTGCTGGCTCTCTTCTTCTCCTTGGGAGCTGCCATGTAGGGATGTCTCAGAGCCAGGTGCTGTAAACATGGGGAACTGACTCCGTTCAGGCCCTATTCTTAGGAGTGTTCCAGGACACACTGAGTACCGTGGTCCTTTGGTCTGTATGTGGGTGGACATAAACATACACACACAGGCATGGTGGTACACATAAACCCACACACGTGGGTATGGGGGCTTACGTAAACATGAGTATGGGAATGCAGTTAAGCATATAGATTTGGGGGCACGTGTAAACCCACGCACATGGGCATGGGGCCATACGTAAACACATGGATGTGGGAGTGCACAGAAACCCACGTACACGGGCATGGGGTGCACAGAAACACTCATGGGTATGGGGGTGCACAGAAACTCGTGCACATAGGTGTGGGGTAAACACAGGAGTGCACATAAACGTGTGTACAGTGCTGGCCTGGGCTCTGTGGCCCACTGTCTGTATTACCAGCACTTCATTCTATTTCAGTGTGAGTCTGAAGGGCTATCCATCCCCACTCTTGTAGGTAGCTGTAATCCCTGTTGTGGACGTTTAGTTTGCTTGCAGCTCACTCAGTTATCAACAGTAGTTTGATGTGAGGGAGGTGAAATTATCTCTGTGTACTTATCACATAGGACAGAGTCTGACAAATGTCATTTTTGGTTCAAAGGAAGGAAAACTTTATTTGAGGAGAAACCTTTGCCTGTTGTTTTGACTCAGTTCACAAAGTCAGAGAGAAGATGTGACACCCTCTTCTGTTCAGCGTCTCCTTGAGAGCTGTTCTTGCCCAGCTGGGTGTCTCCTGGCAGAATCTGTACTCGGTGGTTTGTAACAAGCCCATGTTCTTGTGCCCTGGGCCCCGCCAGATCTGGGTGAGCAGCCCACACAATGCCACAGGGTACTACACAGTCTACGGGGAGGAGGCCCTTCATGCTGACCATTTCAGTGCCCGGCTGAGTTTTGGAGACACCCAAACCATTTGGGCAAGGACTGGCTACCTTGGCTTCCTCCGAAGAACAGAGCTCACCGATGCCAGCGGAGGTAAGGAGCTCAGGCACAGGATACGCTTGTTGTGGGCTGTGATGTTGCCCTGTGAGCCCACCCGACTCATGCCAGGGCCTGTCAGGCTCTGTGAGAGCCTCAGTTACCTTACAGCACCTCATTCCTTGCCACAATTGTGTGTTGTTTTGTTTAGTATAAAAGAGATACTCTGATACAGGTTTTCTCTGAAAATTGCTATTGTTCTCTCCTTACATGGACCCTTGGCCACTGCTGAGGATATGCTGGGAGTGGCAGTAGTTGGTGCTAAAGCCACCTGGTTCCTCCCTGGCCAAGCATCCTTCTCCACAGTCTGATCTCTCCAGTGTCCTCCCCACCCATGACCCACTCAGTCATGGCCAATGACCCAAGGACCCCATGCAGCGCAGCAAGCTGACCAGATCAAGTCACAGCTTGGGAATCCCCTATAGACACCATTCTGTTCCCAGAGATGAACCTTATTTTTACACATATGTTCATACATTTGCTGTAACTGCTTGGAGGTAGCTACTATCTGCACAGGTTAATAGCGAGCACCTCTGTCAATCCTGCAGCAAGGCCTGTGGGTGCCATGTGTTGAGTTACAGCCTCCCTGTGCTAGGGGGTCCTTCACCAGGTGCCCAGCCTGTCTGAGCACATGCACATGTGTGCTCACAGGACGGCATGATGCGTTGTATGTTGTCGGGTCTCTGGATGAAACCCTAGAGCTAAGAGGTCTGCGGTACCACCCTATTGACATCGAGACATCGGTGATCCGAGCTCACAGGAGCATTGCTGAATGGTAAGAGCCCAGATAGTCTCTGCCCTGCTGCCCAGGGAGTGCCAGGCTGTGCATCAGGCCTCCTGCGTGGTCGCCTTAGTTCCTGGCAGAGCTGGGTGCTGTGTTAGATGAATTCTGTCCACCTTGGATGTGCCAGCAGCCGCCTGCCCTCTGTGAGTGGACCTGTGAGTTCCTCTCCCCTGGGCTCATATTATAGAACATGGTGCTAAAATGTGCCTTGATGCCTTTCGGTTTTGCTTTTTTTTTTTTTTTTTCATTCTCTAATGAGTTTTAGACTGAGAGACTGTCCCCAAATGCACAGATCCCACAGTTCTCTTTCTACAGTGCTTCCACTTTGATGAGAATTTCTTAATTTAGATGATTGTGGCTCATGGTTTAGTCACTTCAGGGGGAGCTTCTGTTGGTGTGTGATGAGGATAGCTTTCAGCATCAAGTCTCAGCAAGAGTTTTTTTGTTTGTTTTAGAGGCAGAGTCTCACTTTGTCACCTTCGGTAGAGTGCTGTGGCGTTACAGCTCACAGCAACCTCCAGCTCTTGGGCTTAGGTGATTCTCTTGCCTCAGACTCCCGAGTAGCTGGGACTACAGGCACCCGCCACAATACCAGCTATTTTTTTGTTGCAGTTTGGCCCGGGCCGGGTTCAAACCCTCCACCCTCAGTATATGGGGCTGGCAACCTACTCACTGAGCCACAGGCACTGCCATCTCAGCAAGAGTTTTAATTAGAGCAGATATCCCTACAGAACATATTTGGTCTGACATCTGGGTTGTGAGTAGTGCTAGACAGGCAAGGGCCATCAGCAGATATGTGTCAGCATCCTTCCCCCTTCTTTATGTGCCTTTCCCAAATGTCCATTGTGCCCAGAGCTTATGCCCACCAGCGTGACCTGGTTCTTCTCTCTGCAGTGCTGTGTTCACCTGGACCAACCTGCTTGTGGTGGTGGTGGAGCTGGATGGGCTGGAGCAGGACGCCCTGGACCTTGTGGCCCTGGTAACCAACGTGGTGCTGGAGGAGCACTACCTGGTGGTTGGTGTGGTGGTCATTGTGGACCCGGGTGTCATCCCCATCAACTCGCGAGGCGAGAAGCAGCGCATGCACCTTCGGGACGGGTTTCTGGCTGATCAGCTGGACCCGATCTACGTGGCCTACAACATGTGAGCGAGGCACACGGCCCACGTGTGAGAAAGGGTATGACTCTACAAGTCACAGGTGTGAGCGTGCTGATGCCACAGAGCTCCTACTGGGAGAATAAGTCTCTACAACGACTCACCTCTTTTGTGCTTCATAGATCCCCTCATATGCTTCATAGTTCCCCAAATCTCATTCCAGACAGCACTTCCTGAATGATTTAAAGAAATATTTTCCATCTGTCAAGTGCTTTGACTAAAACATGGATGCCAGCACCTTAACAGATGTAGTGACAGGGAAAGGAAAAGCCAGGTGTGTGCATCTGGAGGCAGCTCAGACACCCTGGCACTTCTTGGCCGTACTACAAGTTTGCACTTCCCTTAAACCAGTGGTTCTCAACCTTCCTAATGCAGTGACCCTTTAATACAGTTTCTCGTGTTGTGGTGACCTCCAACCATAAAATTCTTTTCGTTGCTACTTCATAACTGTAATTTTGCTACTGTTATGAATCAATGTAAATATCTGATATATAGGATGTATGTAGGCGACCCCTGTGAAAGGGTCATTTGACCCCCCCCAAAGAGGTCGTGACCCATAGGTTGAGAACCTCTGCCTTAAGCTAAAAAAATTTTTGGTTAAAAAATTCAGTTAGTTATTTCAACTTCAAATAACAAGTTCATTGATAGAATTTGGCTGAAGAACTTTGAGGCTGTCAGCACAGCCGCCTCTCTTCCATCTCCAGGTGGCGGAGCCCAGGAAAGCTGGTAGAGGGAGCAAGTCCAGGCTGCCCTCCCCGCTTAAGACTGGTGCTTCTTCTTTGCCAGTGTCTTCACCGAGACAGGTGTGTGCAGTCTGAACACATCACCAGTAACACTTGTTTGGTGCCATTTTGGACTGTCAAAGAGCTGCTCTGTTATTCAAAGAGAAGTCAGCATTTAGTTTTAAGTCACTGTCCTGGCTTGTAACTTCATACTATTCGTTAAATTGCTGGTTTTTATAACACTACAATATTAATCCTTCTCATGGAAGTGTACTGATTTCCACATCAGCAGATTCAAAAGCATTGGTAGCAAAGTCTGAAGTTTTCACATTTTCAGTGTTGTTTGGTGAGCACTTGGCAGGCCACTGAGGGGCAGTGGGGTAGCTCTGCCTCTCGGAGCTGGAGTCAGGCACACTTAACCACTGTCTTCCCATTTTAACTTGTGTGCATGTGAAATTTGGCCAATCATTTTTTCAGTTATTTTATTTAAACTTGACTAAGCCAAGTGATCTAAAATTATACCAAACCTAAATCAAAGAAGACAACAAAATCCTTTAAATATTTCTAAGAATTTGAAGGCATGAATCTAAGATATTTTTATATAATTAATTAAGAATATGTTATGAAATTATTGATTTTAGGGGGATTGAGTGTGGTAAATTTTATGAATTATGCATGCTTCACAGAAACAACCAGATTTTTCCAGAATTAGCCTGGATCAGTGCCTAACAAAGCTGTTATTCTCCACAAGTGAGTCTGGCTGCAAATACAAAGCAGCCCTGTCTGCTGGTGGTGGTGGACTGTGGTATAGTGTGTTGCAACATCTTGGAACTTTAATATTCCTGTTGTAATTATGTACAGAATCTATGTAACTTATTGTCACACAGAGGTTTTAGCAGCCAACTGACTAATGGACTTTCTTTGCAATAGAATGGCTGGGAAGGGAAAAGAACTACCTAACTCTCAGGTCAGTGGCAGGAAGATAAGGTGTCTTGTAAATGGAGATTTTAAGAAACACATTAAAATGCTTTAGAATTACTCTCTGGGAGTTCTGTATATTACACTAAAATTTTTTATATCATTATGTTAATAAAAGTTATTAACTGCTTGTAATTCTGCATTTTGAAATGTGTGAAGAGGTTTTAAGAGTTACCCCAAATAGGATGTATTTTATTTTGCATTGCTTTTTTCTGAATATAAAAGCAGTTACGTTGGCTGGGTGAGGTGGCTCACACCTGTAATCCCAGCACTCTGGGAGGCTGAGGCCTGTGGATCACTTGCGATCAGAAGTTTAAGACCACTCTGAACAAGAGCAAGACCCCATCTCTATTAAAAATAGAAAAAGTAGCCGGGTGTTGTGGTGGGCACCTATAGTCTCAGGTACTTGGGAGGCTGAGGCAGGAGGGTCACTTGAGCCCAGGAGTTTGAGGTTGCTGTAAGCTTTGATGCCCATGGCACTCTACCCAGGGTGACAGAGTGAGACTTGCTCAAAAAAAAAAAAAAAGCAGTTATGTTTACAGCATATAATCTACAAAGCATATTAAAGTATGAAGGAAAATATAATCTATAATTCTTGATCTGGGTAATGGCACTATTAGTATTTGACATAAATCTTACTTTTTTCATTTTTTTAGTTTTACAAAATTAGGATCATGTACTTTTATAATCTGCTTTTGTATTTAATAAATTACAGACTTTAAAACCCACTACATATATTCTTTCATATTTTAATGACTATACCATATAGTCGTGCCAGGACTAAGCATGGTGTGTGCTCCATGGCCCTGTGTCCCACTTCAGGCTGCCATGTACCTCCTCGCAGGCTGTGTTTACACATGCATGGTTACAACTGCTGTGTGGGGCTCAGTTGTTACAGGTGGGGTGAGTAGGTCAGAGTTCACACCAGGTGTGACATTCTGGGAACTTGCTTCCTCATCAGGGACAGGATGGCAACAGGACAGAGGCCTCTTTGCAGCTGGCAGTGGGCCGCAGTGCACAAGATTAAATTAAGTCAGTTTGATAGGCAAGCAAGTGTTGGGTCTGGTCATGTTGAATATGTTCTCATGTTATGGTCATTTTTATTTCTTATTTGATGTATTCTAATCACATTTGACAATTCTTACTAAGTTTTAAGTTTTTACTGATTTGTTGGAGCCTTTTTACATTAAGAATTATAACCTCCATATGCTCCCTGCTTTACCTAATGGGTCATTTGTGCTAGTATTTTGGTTCTGTTTAATTCAGGTTTTAAAAAATGTTCTATTACCTTTATGTGAACTATAGTCACTTACACTTAATTTCGAATTATAAATATAGCTGATTTACCGGTATTTCAAAGTGGTTCTACTGGACTATTCAGCATAATCCAATGAGATAGTAAATGGCAGAGAAATAAGTAACTGACTTCTGGTGTTTGCTCAGCTCCTGCCTCAAAGCTGACCTCAAGCCTTCCAGGCTATTCTAAGGAAAAGGCAAAGAAGCCTGTTGGCCCTTCTGTGTTTTGCTATGAGGAAATTATCTGCACATTACTTGCTGTTTGCAGAGAGAATAAACAGCAGCACTCCCTTCTCTGAATCCACTTCATATAAATTTGGGTCCTGAAGTGTTAGGGAAGAAACATTGCCTCAGTCTTTTTTTTTTTTTTTTTTTTTTGGGGGGGGGGGGGGAGGAGACAGAGTCGCTGGTTCTGTTGCGCAGTCTAGAGAGCTGTGGCAACATTGCTCACAGCAGCATCATGATCCTCCTGCCTCAGCCTCCCGAAAAATTGGGACTAACGGGGGCTGCCCAAGTGCCCAGCTCG
>CAUYPK010002350.1:0-54988 GCA_963574355.1 Loris lydekkerianus
CGTCTCACTCAAGGTCCTCTCTTGAAATTTGATTAGGCAGTGTGTCCAGTAGAGTACTCCATACCTCTCTTTATTTATGATTATCATGGGATAATATAGACACTCTGGAAAGTTCCAACATTCCTGAAATCTGTGCCGGATGTGTCCAAATTTTAGCTGCTTGAACATATAGGAAGTAGAAGAATTATTTTGGGCCACACATTCAATAAACAATGACTAATGAAACCTGATAAGCAAAAACAAAGATGTGTGCATAATTGTGAGGATATCTGCCATGACAGATATGCAAAACAGTCCTGATATAATCCCTATGTGTCACCTGGGCACATGGGTGGATTGAATAGTCCTCAAATCATCAGACAAGGTCATTTTTAAATAAAGCACAATAAATTTTTCCATGCATGACTACAATACATGGGAGCTCCGGGAGGTAAAGCTGGGCTGATCCCCTGAGCTCAGGGTTTGGAGAAAGGACTGAACAGCAGCAAGATACCCACAACCACAATCACTTGTACTAAAAAAGAAAAATCTGTTAAGGTTTCTGTCCCTTGTCTTTAGTTCCAGCTACTCCAGAGGCTGAGACTGGAATATTCCTTCAACCCAAGAGTTGGATGTTGCTGTGTGCTTGGCTGATGCCATCACATTCTATATTAGGCAAAAGAGTGAGCATGTTTTTCATAAAAAATAATAAAAAATGAAATTAAGAAAAATGTTTTGCTAGGCACAGTTTTTAAGAGCCAAAATACAAGGAGAGATTATTAGGCAGATAGATTATGGAACTCACTTAAGGATGAGATTTATTGTGGCCCCTGGGGTGGGGAGCCATGATTCAGTACAAGCAGATTTGGGATTGGTTCCTTAGCATATTGCCAGTTGATCTGATGTGTTGGTTTTGTGGATATATGGTCCTTGGCTCAGTCTCATTATGGCAAGTTAACATTGGCCTCCATTGAAGGAGCCTAATAAAAAAGATGGAGGACATATTCTCTATTTTTTAGTATACATATAAAAAATTAATTGTACTCAAGAATTCATGATGTGGGTAGTTTCCAGTGACTAGAAAAATCTACTTTTTCAAAGGGTCAGAGTTACATAAAATCCAACATAGTACCCAAAGATGGGTAAGATCATTCTGCATTCAGTCAACCTAAGACAGGGACCAAACCATTGATGTTTGTATCCCCATGATGGGTAAGACTGAAACTGCAAGAGCAGGCAACCTAAGACAGGGGCTATGTTTTTCCGCCATACAAAAAACAAAAGAGGGAATTGTGGGGCCCTGCCATGTGCCTCAGGCCTAGTGCAACTTCCCGAGCCTGACTAGAAGCAGATCCATCAAGCTACTTCTGCATAGCAACGACTCAGCAAGGCCCGGCCTGAAACTGCCTCTACCTAGATACAGCCAACGTGGTACCATGCCACTGGCCTGACCCTGTCACGCACCTCTTCCCCTGCCTTCTTTCCCTGCCCCTTCTCCACAATAAAAAAATAAATTAATTAATTAAAAAGGTGACAAAAAGTAGAAAAAACTAAATTGTAAGAGAAGCAAATCATTCTGTGATCTTCTTTTTTGTTTGTTTGAGACAGAGTCTCAAGCTGTCGCCCTGGGTAGAGTGCCATGGTGTCACAGCTCACAGCAACCTCAAACTTGCCTCAGCCTCCCAAGTAGCTGGGACTACAGGTGCCCGCCATAACGTCAGGCCATTTTTTGGTTGTAGTTGCCATTGTTGTTTGGCAGGCCCAGGCCGGATTCGTATACACCAGCTCCGGTGTATGTGGCCGGCGCCCTAGCTGCTTGAGCTACAGGCACTGAGCCAAGCAAGTCATTCTGAAAAATTGAATTAAAGCCAAGAAATGTATAATTCAAATATAATGTTTAAGGAACTAATAAATGTTCATTGCTTGCTGTGGGTTTTTTGTTTGTTTGTTACTATGGTGTTTAAGAACATTAAAAACATACAAATCATATTTAGAATGACCCCAGACAAAACTCATTCATCTTAGCAAGGCCCCCTATGAGGTCAGGATGGTGGTTAACCCCTGAAGGCAGCTGAGACTGGAAAGGGGCAGGAGGCTCTCTGGGGACTGGCAATCGTCTCTTTCACCTGGGGCTGGTGGCCTGGGTGTGTTCTGATGGTGGCTGAAGTCCCTACAAACCAGCTCTGAGAGATGATTGTTTTAATTTTCAAGAATTTGTGAGCTGCTTGTTAAATATAGCCATCATTAAAAATTAAAGTATATAAACCTATAATTAAGTAAACTAGTCTTAAAAAGGTATTCAAAGCTGCCTGTTTTACTGCATGAAATATATTAATAGTAATATACATAGAAATATAGATATTTATATGTATTGTATCTGAATCATGGAAATACGTAATATACAGATATTTAGATGCACAGTGTGTTTGTATGTGTGTGTTACTGCACGTCTGTTCCCAGTTCTGTATTCAGTAATGCCAGGCTAGGTTGAAAGTGGCCATGGTGGGGCAGCACCTGTGGCTCAAGGAGTGGGGCACCGGCCCCATATGCTGGAAGTGGTGGGTTCGAACCACCAAAATAAATAAATAAATAAATAAGAATTAAAAAAATATTGCCCATGGTGGTGATATTTGCACATGGCAACTGACAAATGCTGTAAGTCAAGGCTTTATTGTTTTGTTTATTTTCTACACTTAGAAAAGTAATAGTAAAAGTGTTAATAATGCAGATTAAACTTAAAAGTATGTCAAAAAAGCTGTTAACAGCACACAGAGAAACAGGAAACATTCTTCCAGTATTTAAAAACTTATACCCAATTCCGCAGAGAAGTCGCTTACATCATTGACTAATGACTTGTTCAGCACACCTCGGAGTAGTTTCTCTAGTCTTATTCATTAATATAAAGAAAAATATTAACCAATATTCATTTTGGAATTATACTTGTTAGTCAGTTGCAACCTTAGGTTGTCTATGGATACAAGAATTTGACAAAACTCAATTCTTCTCCATGATTTCTTCATTTCCACCCCTTTATTTCTGTTCTCTTTTTCTGTAATTCTGTATCTCATACTGTAATCTCAAATGTTCCACCACTGTTTTTTTGTTCTATTTTCTGAGCGATTTCTTTATCTTCCAAGCCTCTGTTGAATATTTAAAATTTTATAATCTTTTAAAATTTCCAAAGTATCTTTCTCATTCTCTACTACTTTTTGCAGCATCCTTTTTTGTTTTTTACAGTCAAGTTTTTATTTCTCAGCTATTTCTGAATATACCAGAGTATTTTTTTTTTTTTAAGTTATTTACTGTTCTCTGAATATTTGTCTTCTTGGGTCAATTTCTCTGTTTAATTTGTTTTTTTTTTGGGGGGGGTGGGGGAAGCAAGGCCTTTTATTCATTCAATAAATATTTATTGAACATGTACTGTGTGCCTGGCACTTACTGGGTCATGAAGAAATAATGGGCAAGGAAAGAAACACACTTTCTTGTGGATCTTACAGTGAACATATTCCCTCTCGCTCTGATTTGTCAGGAACCAGACTCTGTGATCTCCCATCTCTTAGTGCTTGTTTCTCATAAGATGTTTTACTAAGGACTTAAACAGGGGGTAATTTGGGATATCCTGAATAAGGTTCTCTGTTTAATTTGGTTGTTTTCTTCTTTTCTTTCCTGTTGCAGCCTTGAATATCTAGTAATCCCTCATTTATATTTAAAAATGAGGCAACAGGAAAGCTCCTTCCTTGGAAGCTTGAGAAACGCCAGGCTTTGCTTTCACATGAGCAGTTGGTGTGATCCTCATTGTCAGCCAATATGCTTGAGGACCTAACATACTACAGTGCAGAGGTCCTACACTGGTATCTAGTTGTCTCCAGGATAGGGTGGCCCATTTCCTTAAAGAAGGATCTTCCTGTTTATATAAGCTTGGAGGTAAACACTAGGAAGCCTGACATTCATAGAGCAGGGGCAGGAGAGGTGATTGCTCCAGATTCAGACTGTGGTTCTCAGCCACACTTCACCTCTGCCCTCTGTTGTATCTGCCATTTGGGGGTCTTTGACTCCTGAACATCTCTGAGTTTCTTCAGGTGAATCAGCCCCTCCTCAGACGAAAACATCCCTATGCACGTAGTATTCCACAATACAGGTCCCTATGCTTTGCTTTCTCACTTACCTCTCTGGCTTTCTGTTTCCAGAAATGTACAGGTATCCTCACTCATCACTTCACCTTCCTGAACTGAAGGCTCATTTGTAACATGTTACTCTTCATAGGCAGGGATGTCTTTTGGGAGTGGGTAAGAAAAGTGAGAGATAGGGAGGTGTTGCTGTCATTATTTTTCAGAACCTGAGTTAATAGTTCTGTAATTTTGGTCCATGCAAGGCATTTCTCTTGCATGTATTTAAAAAAAATTTTTTTTTTATCCATATTCCTCAGTCCTTCCCATAGGTGACCATTTTACTGTGAGCAACGCATATTTATTTGTAAGTATCCTGGTAAAACATGTATCAGTTCTTTGCTACACAAATGATACTATGTTAAAGATTTACTTTGTGTAGTCAGCTTAAACTTCTTAGTTACATTTTCAAAATTCCTATTTTCTTTGTTTTTGTTTTCTTAGTGGTTAAATCAACATTTTTCTAAAAATTTCATATTAATCTGAGAGTACATGTGATTAGACTGTTTTGTTTGTAATTCCTGTTTTTTTTAAATCTTGTTTGATCTATTAAAGTCTTCGGCTATAATTGTTGGTTCATGTATTTCTGTCAGCTGTTTAATTTATATTTGAGATTGTTTTATTAAGTGCTTATATGCACATGATGTTTCTACTATCTTATACACAAATGTATAATGTATGTATTTGTATTAATAATATATATTATCTCATACTAACTCTTATGCTATTTTTTACTTGAATTTTGTTTTGTCAGATGGCAAATATGCTACCTCAGATTTATTTTAATTTCTTTAATTAATTCATTGAGACAGAATCTTACTTTGTCACCCTTGGTAGAGTACTGTGGCATCACAGCTCACAGCAACCTCAAACTCCTGGAATTAACTGATTCTCTTGCCTCAGCCTCCCAAGTGGCTGGGACTAAAGGCGCCAGCCACAACACCTGGCTGTTTTTACAGACAAGATCTCAAACCCGTGAGCTCAGGCAATCCATCTGCCTCGGACTCCCAAGTGCTGGGATTACAGATGTAAGCCACTGAGCCCAGCCTTATTATTTTTTTTAGACACAGACTCTCACTCTATTGTCCAAGACTAGAGTATCCTGGCATCAGCCTAGCTCACAGCAATCTCAAACTCCTGGGCTCAAGTCATCCTCCTGCCTCAGACTCCCAAGTAGCTGGGACTACCAGCACCTGCCACAACACCCAGCTAGTTTTTTCTATTTTTGGTAAAGACGGGGTCTCTCTCTTGCTCAGGCTGGTCTCAAACTCCTGAGTTCAAGGAATCCTCCAGCCTCAGCCTCCCATAAGTGCTAGCATTATAGGTGTGAGCACTGTGTTCAGCCTTATTTATTTATTTTTGACACAAGAGTCTCAGTCTGTCTGTTGCCCAGGTAGACTTTGGTGGTATGATCATAGCTCACTATAGCTTTGAACTCCTGGCCTCAAATGATCCTCCTGGCTCAGCCTCCCAAGTAGGTAGGACTACAGATGCATACCACACTGAGCTTATTTTTTAATTTTTTTGTAGAGAAAGGAGTCTTGCTATGTTGCCCATGGTGGTCTCAAACTCCTGGACTCAAACAATTTTGGCCTCCTAAAGTGCTGGTATTACAATTGTATTACAATACAATGAGAAGGAACCAGAAGGTCTGGGAGCACCAGTATACTTTTCCTGGACAAAAAATTGAAAAAAGAGAAGAGGAAGGTGAAGAAGGTAGAAATGAAAACTTAAGAAAGCAGAGAAAATAAGAATTTTGAGAGGCACTAGGAAAAGACCTTTGAAATTTTTAATCACTGACATAAAATAGTTTTCTCGATTGTAGGCATGCAGCCGAAAGATAAGTTCAAATGATATTCATTGACTTTTAAAATACTGTTTTTGTATCCTGTAGAGAGTCATGAAAATTTTCCATGTGCCCTTGAGGAATTCTTTTGGAGAGATTCTTCTCTGATCATAGTTGGGAAATTAATTTTAAATGACTTCTAAATCCCTTTGAGAAAAAGTTGCCGATACTGTTTCCCACCACTCAATTGCATTAGAGCATTAGTGAGAAGAATTTTGGCAGAATAAAAATGCAATGTGTTTTGATTATTTAAGTGTTAAAAGTTTTAGGGCAAGGTTTCATTGTGTTCTACTAAGCCTGCCAAACTCTGGCTAAAACAAATAGGCCAGCAGTATAAAATTAGATACCAGTTTTGTACTTTTTCTCATGAAACCTATTATAAGTAGATAATTGTGTAAGAAAATTACAGAGTTCTAACAGTGATAAGAAATCAAAAACTAACTGAAACTCATCAGAGGCAAATGCCTAGAAAGAGCTCTGTTTTATGGGTCAAGCAAACAATAACCAAAATGTATAAGAGTCAATTTTCTGATTATTTTTTGAAGAGTTATTGAGGTGGCTGTAAATTAAGGATATTCACACACTTATAATTTCAGAGGTTGTCTTGTAAAATTACCTACCTTGAAGCAAGACATGATCAGGAAGTCATTTTTCACTAATAGGAAACAGACAAGAACATGTAGAAAGAAAGTTTAGAAAAATGGCAAATCAATTACAACTTGTATAATGTTTGGATTAATTATTAATATTAAGGATAAAAAATCTGATAGTATAACCTTAGTAACCAGATGTGAATGAAATGTAACACGTGGTAGGGGCTTTAGTTTGACATTTTATGACTTATATGCACTTAAGACTGTTTTGCCATAAATATTAAGTTTTTGAGTGATTATTTTAGGCATTATTTCAGGACAGGAAATAAAAAATTAGTGTCATGTCCAAGTCAAATAGCTACAAGGGCTAGACAGAGGATGTAGTTAATGAGGGTGGCCTGGTACAGAAATAACAGGAAGAGTGGAGCCAGGCAGGGTGGCTTACACTGGCAGTCCCAGCTACTTGGAGGCCAAGGCAGGAGGATCAAGTGAGCTCAAGAGTGAGGCCAGCCTGAGCAAAAATGAGACCCCCATCTATGCCCAAAATAGAAAACATTAGCTGGGTGTAGTGGTGAGCACCTGTAGTCCAGTTTACCTGGGAGACTGAGGCAGAAGAACTGCTTGACCCCAGGAGTTTGAGGTTGCTGTGAGCTCTGATGACGCTATTGCACTCTAGGCAGGGCAGAGTGGAGATAGGGACCAAGTGGGAGTAGGCATTCCATCCATCTGAAGGGGACAGCTGTTGACACATAGGAATGTGCGTGACACAATCTTC
Source organism: Loris lydekkerianus (assembly GCA_963574355.1). Taxonomy (NCBI): domain Eukaryota; kingdom Metazoa; phylum Chordata; class Mammalia; order Primates; family Lorisidae; genus Loris; species Loris lydekkerianus. The sequence continues at coordinate 7,360 of CAUYPK010002350.1, forward strand.
AAAAAATTTTAAGTAATTTGGATATTGGAATTTTGTGAAATGTCCTGCTTTTTAATTTAGCAAATAATATAATTTAAAACAAAACAAAACAAAAAAGAACCTGGGAATCAAACAGAATCCATCCATTGTCTGGATTCAGCTTGCTAACCCTCTTTAAATTATCAGAAGAGGGAGGACATTTATATTATTAACAAAGTGCCAGGTATACATAAAACAAGTTTATATCTCAAGTAACTCAGTGCAGGAGGTATAATCATCTCTGTAACAAAGTGGGGAATATGAGGCTTAGAGAGGTTAAGAGATCATTGATAATCACTTCTGTGGGTAGCAGAATGTCTTCACAAGAAAAATAAATCAAGTGATAAAAAGGACCACATATAATCCAGCATAAACTGCTAAAGCAAGAATGAAACTAGCATATTGTGTTTAACAAAAATGAATAAAATAAAGTTTTTATTTAGCTTTCCTTGTACAATTTATTATTTTTTATTTTTTATTTTTTTGCAGGTTTTGGCCAGGGCTGGGTTTGAACCCACCACCTCCAGCATATGGGGCTGGTGCCCTACTCCTTTGAGCCACAGGCGCCGCCCTCCTTGTACAATTTAAATGTGCAAAGTTTATTGGGGAACTTGATTTCTAGTTCAAATCACTCATGTGTTACTGAGAGGGCTAAACTCTTTTCTCTGCTTTTATCTTTCTCCTTCTCTACTCAAGGTAAGGAAGAGGCGTGCCTCCAGGGATAAGGTGGAGTTACTGCAGGAATTTCCTCCCTTAGTGCATTTGAATGCTAAATTCCACAGGAGGTGGTTTTTAGGGGTATTAGTAGAGATGCTCTAACCATATAATTGCATTAAAAAGTTGAATTCTTGGCTGGGCAAAGTGGCTCATGCCTATAAATCCTGTCACTTTGGGAGGCTAAGGTAAGAAGGATCACTTGAGCTGAGATGTTCTAGACCAGCCTGAGCAAGGGTGAGACCCAGACTCTACAAAAAAAAGAAAAGAAAAAAAAAATTAGCTGGAGTTGGGGGGTGTGAGCCTGTAGTCCCAGCTACTCAGGAGGTTGAGGCAGGAGATCACTTGAGCCCATGAGTTTGAGGTTGCAAAGAGCTATGATAACACCACTGCATTCTATCCCCAGTGACAGAGTAAGACCCTGTCAAGAAAGAAAGAAAGAAAAGAAGAGAGAGAGAGAGAGAGAGAGAGAGAGAGAGAGAGAGAGAGAGAAAGGAAGGAAGGAAGGAAGGTAGGTTGGTTGGTTAGGAATGGTGGTTCATGCCTATAATCCAGATTGCTATGACCCCATGGCACCCTGGCATGGGGGCAACAGAGTGAGACTCTGTATCAAAAACAAGAAAGAAGAGAGAGAGACAAGAAAGAAAGGAAAGACAGAGGAAAAAAAGTTGAAGTCTTCTCTACACTCTCTAAATTTTTTAAATGTTCCATATTTGACACATATTATTTTTAAATTAGAAGGAAATGCTATTTTTGAAGTTTAATTGGTAGAAAACAGTATATAGCACCTACAATTCAAGCATTGATTGCATATAATATAAACCACTTGGAGAAACAGCTTTCTTGGACTTTAGCCATTAAAAGTTAGTTTGTTCCATAATTAACTTCTGAGCTCAAAGGTTTGTGACTCTATTCAGCCCTCTTAGCTTTCCTGAAATTCCACACTTGGGTTTTCTCCTTTTGTTTTTTTGACAGTGTCTCACTATGCTGCCCAGGCTAGAGTCTCTTGGTGTCCGCCTCGCTCACAGCAACCTCAAACTCCTGGGCTCAAGTGAGCCTCCTGCCTCAGCCTCCTAAGTGAAAGGTGGAAGCCACAGCCCCCCCAGAGACAGAGACTGGAATGCAGAAGTTTATTTCAGGTTTATTGGAAAGGGACAGGATCTGCAGGGACAGGGCAAAGATGTTGTCTGCCCCCAGGTGACGGTTAGAGACGCCATAGGGGAGGGCTCTGGTGGGTTAGGGTCCTTTGGTGTGAATTTCTTTGGGGTGGGGCTCACTAGGTCCTTTGTGTTTTTTGTTTCAGGAGGAGAGAAGGAGGGCGGAAGTCCCAAGTAGCTGGGACTACAGGAGCCCAACACCAGGCCTCAGCCTCCCAGAGTGCTAGGTTTACAGGCATGAGCCAGGTGTCTTGGCTACTTACTTTGGTTTCTTGGAAGACTCACTCTGGAAATACTGCCATCCAAAAATAAGTGTCCCGTCTTCACAGCCTGGACTTCTCCAGGAGCACTGGCCATATGGGTGGGACATTCCTTCCAGATTTGTCCTGGTGGAATTCTTTTCCCCCTCTCTGAGACCATTGTCTATTTTCCTCTCTTCAGGTTTTAGTGATTGCCCTTACATTTTTAATTAAGCATATGTAACCGGACAATATCTAAGTTAACGTAAGTGCCACACCTTTACCCTTCTCTCAAACCATCCTGGTCAGCAGAGTGACTTCACACTAATCATTCTGCCCCCTCACTTAACATACTGTTCCATATTTTAGTCTCGCTTTTTCTCCTCCCTGGGTGTGTTATTATTGTTTTTGTTTTGCATACTCAATACTCTATTGAATTTCACCAGGTATTTAGTGCTTTCTTTGTATACCTATAGTTTCAATTGTTTCTTTCTTTCTTTTTTTAGAGATAGTCTCACTCTGTCTCCAAGGTATTAGAGCTCATAGCAACCTCAAACTCTTGAGCGCAATCCTCTTGCCTCAGCCTCCCAAGTAGCTGGGACTACAGGCGCCTGCTATGATGCCCAGGTAGTTTTTTTCTGTTTTGAGTAGGTGGGATGTTGCTGTATCGCTCTTGCTCAGGCTGATCTTGAACTCCTGAGCTCAGGCAACTCACCTGCCTCAGCCTCCCAAAGTGCTAAGATTACAGGCATGAACCACCATGCCCAGATTTTCTGTTGTTTCTTGAGTGCTATTCACATCTGAGTTCAATGTCCTTTTTTTTTTTTTAAACAATGAAACCATTTTCTTTCTCTTTTGTTTGTTTTCATTTTTTTATAGACACAAGTTCTCACTATGTTGCCCAAGCTAGTCTCAAATTCCAATCATTTGGCCTTCTAAAGTCCTGGGATTACAGCACCCAGTCTTCTAAACAGACCTCTTTTAGCAGTCCCTAGTGAGGATTTCTTGGTGGTGAGCTCTCTCATTTGCCTGCAATGTCTACACTCCACTCTTTCTCCACCATGGTAGATACACGAGGTTGGCAGCTCTTTTCCTGTAGCCCCGTGGAGATAGTATTCCATTAGGTTTTGGTTCCTATTGTTGCTTTTGTTCTTAGCCTAAGTGTTGTTCCTTTGTAGATAAACTGTTTTCTTTCTCACACTCTCCTGTGTTTTGAAGTATCCTACAACATGGCAAGGTGTGGATTTGATTTTATTTACTCTGCTTGGGACTTAGAGCAAATCTCTGAATTTCTATTTTAATCTCATCTTCAGCAGGCTTTATTTACCAGGAAAGCCACTGTACACAACCTTGGTTGAAGGTGTTTTCTAGAGAGAGAATGTGTATATATATGTGTGTGTGTGTGCGCGCGTTTGCTCCTGCAAAGTCCTTGTATCATCGACCTGGACCACATTCTATATTAATGTCATAGTTTAGAGATTTGCAAATCACAAAAGTTGAATACACTTAGCCTCCAGACTCATCTGAGGGAAAGCCATGGTGAGAAATTATTAGCTGTGACTCTTTTTTTTAGTTCCCATCCAAAGCCTGAGCTAAAACTGACATGCTCCCTTATCACCTCCCTGTGTTAGTGGGTGGATGTTTTCTAGTTCTTCCCTTTCCCCAGGACACAACCCTGCCAAGGTTTTTAACTATGAGCAAAGCTTTCTGTTCCAACTCTTGCCTACTCTACTGTCCCCTTGTGGTCATAAATTCCCAAGATGGGGGCAGATATCCCCATCCAAGCTGCTGCCGCAGCAACCTCAACCCTTCCTTCTCCACTTCTCAGATCCATTTTTCATTTTGGCCTTAGGGATTTGTCTCGCTTTTTCAGAAGGTCAGCTAAACAGTTAGAAGGATGTTTGTTGTGTTTTATCGAGCATTTACAGAAGTCTGTGGCAGGAAGATTTTTATTCCTAAATAGTTCTGAAGATGGAAATTCACGTATTTCTTCTACTCTTCCTTCTTTCTCTTTTTCCACTGGATTGTTCAGACCAAAGACTCCCACATCTAGAATATGGATGAGAGTTCCAAACTTGGTTTTCATCCTTCTTATACAATAAATCTTATCACTGATCTCCTGGATCAAATATTTTATTCCAGATACAGTTAATTCTAGAGCACAAGAAGTCACCCCAGGGAGTGGATGTCAGGGAAATTTCTTTTTATTCTTATTTTGCAAGTTCATTTTTAAATTCAAATAACCTTTACTGAAGTTAAATCTGACCCATATTTTATAGGTTCCCAGGAATTGGGGAGGCAACTCCTTTTATTGGGCATATTAAAGTGAGTAGGAAGGCCTAGTTCACAAAGCTGCTTTGATTTGCTCTACATTTATTTTGGATGAAATTCATTTCCAAATCTGGCCTGACAATTCTGTTTGCTAAAGGGGATTTTGTTGTCATTGTTAAGGTCAAGAAACATTGCCTTAGGGTGTATTACTTTCAGGTAGATTAACTGGAATGACCCAGTTACTAATTAGTTCCTAATGAGTACTAAAGGAATTGGCAAGTAAAAAGATCCCGAGCTTTGATTTTCTAGAATGAGGAAGAGAGGAAAGAAGGAGGAAACGAGAGGAGCTCAGTAGAGGGGTGGACACAGACAGGCTGAACTTTGAGACGGTAGGGGCTTGCCTGAAATCACATGGCACTCTCAAAGGAGGTTAACTAAATTCAAATTAATGGAGGGTTTATTGAGAAAAACCAACAAGGATTGGGGAAATACTTAGGGTAAAAGGAGAGGGAGACGTTACCAGCTCCTGGGGAGCTGTGCCCTTCAGTCTATAAGAAATCCCTGGAGAGAACGGGGGAACAAATACCAGATCTCTTTCTCCTCCATTTATTAGCCTAAAACTACTAGAAGCCCAAGGGCCAGGGACCCCACTGATACAGTCAAAAGACATCAGGTTGCCCAGCCTGAGCAAGAGCAAGACCCCATCTGTACTAAAAATAGAAAAATTAGCTGGTGGGGCACCTGTAGTCCCAGCCACTGTGGAGGCTGAGGCGGGAGGATAGCTTGAGTGCAGGAATTTGAGGTTGTTGTGAGCTGTAATGATGCCAAGGCACTGTACCCAGGGTGACAGAATGAGACTCTGGCTCAAAAGAGAGAGGAGAGAGAGAGGGAGAGAGATAGAGATAGAGATAGATAGATAGATAGATAGATAGATAGATAGATAGATAGATAGATGTCTGCTTCCAAGGGCAGGAGGCCGGCAGGGAAGAGAGCAGAGTGGATCTGGAGAGGCAGACTATCCAGGGCAGGTGGGATGTGCACCTTTGGTGGGAGGGCATGTGGGTTAGTGAGGGTGCAGGGCAAACATAAAACTCAACGCCATTCAATGACCTTCTTTTCTTTTTTCACAATTTTGCTTTTATACTGCTTCTGCTCTCATGACTTTTCTTTTTTGGGGGGTGGGGGGGTGGGGAGAGACAGAGTCTCAAGCTGTTGCCCTGGGTAGAGTGCTGTGGCGTCACAGCTCACAACAACCTCAAACTCTTGGGCTCAAGTGATTCTCTTGCCTCAGCCTCCCAAGTAGCTGGGACAGCGCCCGCCACAATGCCTGTTTTTGTTTTTTTTTTAAAATGAGGTCTTAAAAACCTCTGGCTCAGGCTGGTCTTGAACCTGTGAGCTCAGACAATCCACCCACCTCAGCCTCTCAAGTGCTAGGATTACAGGCATGAGCCACCATGCCTGGCCTTCTCATGACTTTTCATGTCAACAGACTACCTTAGTGATTGTTGAAATGATACTAGTTTTGGAGACTTTTATAGGGATGTAAATGTTCTTCTAGCTCCCCACTTGCCCTGCCCTGGTAAACTTATGAAAAGGTGACAAAAATCAAGCCTATTCCCTGCCAAGTTGTTCAGCTTCCTGGTGGCAATCAGGTGGCACTGAATAAGAGTGGTGAGTTGCCCTCATATGGGTTAAAATACCAGTGAAAATCTAGAACTCCAACAACCTTGCTATTTCTCTAGTGGAATCCATTCTCCCCAGGCCAGTGTCTATATCCTCTGTTAAATAAATTTGATGGGAGATCATTGGTTGGGACCGAGCTCCTGCCCTAGGACCAAGCCAAAATGGATTTACTCACATTGAAGTTTAAGCCACCAAGATCTTTGTCTGAACTTCCCAGAAATGAGAAGGAGAAAGAGAAGGAGAGAGAGAGATTAGCCAAATCCTGCAACCCCCCAAATAGGCTGGTTTTAGGTGGAATGATAAAGAAATCCCCTCTGATCTAACCTTTACAATAAAAGTAACTTTGAAATGACTCCTCTCCTTTTTGTTTTCTGTTAGTACTTCCCTTGGCCCTTTTCTGTCTATAAACCAACCTCCTCTGTTTGGCTCCTTGGAATTAGCATTTTATTTTATGAAATGAGGCATTGCCCAATTCTAGAATCACAAATAAAGCCAACCAAGACATACAGCTAAATTTGCCGTAACTGTTTCTTTTGGCATCCCTCTCCAATGTAGCCTCTTGCATCTCCATTTGATTGGGCAGCTATAGAGAAAAGAGAATAAAAAGAGAAGGAAAAGTGAAGAATAGATAAGTGTGTGGCAATTTCCTCTTTTCTTAACCATTAAAATAATGTGTTGCTGATTTCCCTATGCATGGGGCCTTGAGAACTTGAACCAGTTCAAGGCGCCAGAGCCAACCTTTAATCATTTGTAGATCCAATAACCATGGCTCTAATATTATTCTCAGCATTTGATGATGACATTGCTTATAATGATTGGTATCTCTGTGTGAACATAGCTTAGGGAACAAGGCTAGGCTAATGTTACTTTTTAAATTGCACATATAAAATCTATTTTCCAGTCTGTAGAACCAGCCACTAATTAAGTATCTGGTGCCATTTGTGAGCCTGGCCTTTTTGCCCTGTGGTAGGTCACTTCCCTCCTGTAAACCTAGTCACTCATTTTTATCGTAAAATATCAGGATAGTCTATCTGCCCTTGTCATTTCTCAGCTAATCACAAATATGACATCCTGATTCTGGTACTGGTATACTAGGAAAATCAGGACAGAAATCACAGGCTCTGATCAAAGTAAAGTGCAGGATCTTACACACAGGTGCTCAAAAATATGCAGGAATTAATGTTATTTTTTCTTTCCTTCTTTAGAGAGAGTCTATGTTGCCCTGGATAGAGTGCCGCGGTGTCACAGCTCACAGCAACCTGAAACGCTTGGATTTAAGCGATTCTCTTACCTCAGCCTCCTATGGTAGCTGGGACTACAGGCACCCGCCACAATGCCTGGCTATTTTGTTGTTGCAGTTGTCATTGTTTAGTTGGCCTGGGCTCGGTTTGAACCCACCAGCCTGGGTGTATGTGGCCGGTGCCCTACCTACTGAGCTACAGGCGCTGCCCAAAGTGAATGTCTTTAGAGTTTCATTTACTACTTCATGGTATAAGGCTATAGTGATAATATTGAGAATTTAAAAGCAATATTGGGGCCATGTGTGGTGGCTCATGCCTGCAATCCTAGTGCTCAGGGAGGCCAAGATAGGCAGATTGCTTAAGCTTAAGAGTTGGAGACCAGCCTGAGCAAGAGTGAGACCCCATCTCTACTAAAAATAGAAAAATCATCTGGACATTCTGGCAGGTGCCTGTAGTCCCAGCTACTCAGGAGGCTGAGGAATAAGGATCACTTGAGCCCAAGAATTTGAGGTTGCTGTGAGCTATGATGATGCCATGGCATTCTATCAAGGGTGACAGAGTGAGACTCTGTCTCAAAAAATAAATAAATCAAATTAAATAAAAGGAATATTGAGATAATTAAAAGCAGTATATACCTACAGGGGTTGTTGAAAATTGAATGAATGAATATATTCGAAAACGTCCAGTGAAATTTTAAAGCCCTATATACATGTTAACCATTACATTATATAGTAAATAAGTATTGTGGATAATTAGTCTTTCCAGAAAGCATGTAAGATTAAGAGTCAGAAGATCTAATCCCCCCAAATGTTCCTCCATTGTGTATCCTTGGGAAAGTTGCTCAGAGTTGCTCCCTGAGACTTATTTTTCTCATCTGTAAAGTGGGGGTATTAATATTGTCATTTTTCCTTCCATGTATAGTTCAGAGAGTTGTTGTGAAATGCTCTGAAAATTGTAAACACAGCTAAAGATGTTGATTTTTGTTTGTTTGAGTGATCCAATAGACCAGTGGTTCTCAATCTGTGGGTCGAGACCCCTTTGGGGGTCGAAGGACCCTTTCAAAGGGGTCGCCTAAAACCATCACACACACCCCCTACAAATGCAGGGGTATGCAAATAATTTTATGGTTGGGGATCACCACAACATGAGGAACTGTATTGAAGGGTTGCGGCATTAGGAAGATTGAGAACCACTGCAACAGACAGAATGTCAACAGGACACAGACACATTATTACCCTAAGGGTCATGTGGCCTTCAGTGGCTGGAAAACGGGCCCTCTAAGGACGAGCTGAAGGGGTCATTTCCTCTGCTGAAGTCAGATGAGAAGGAACCTATGATTTCTAAGCACACACAGAGCAACCCCAGGAAATGTGGCAAGCAGATGTGCACCATTTCCACAGAGAACAGGACTTACGGTGGCTGGGGAGACTTTTTGTGGATGAGTAGAATGGGAACTTTCTGTACTCCAGGTAATGGGACTGGCCAGCGCCAGCACCAGAGCTGCTATGTGACCTGGTTCCGCATTCAGCAGGCAGCCCCTTCCAGACCCAGCTTGGGAAGGGAGACAGCACCCTGGAGGTTAGTTAAGTTGAGTAAACACAGGCTGACCCCTAAGTGGAAGTTCTGATTTCATGAGATGGAGATAAAAGGTAGCCCTGGAACCTAAACGTTAATCCCTAAATCAGTTCTCTGGGACAATTTACTACATCTTGATATAACCCTAAATACAAAGGGAAATGCTCAGATAGTCATCATCATTCATTTCTTTATTCATTTGTCTCTTTCTTATCTATTACACACTGGCAGAAAAACCAAGGTGCATTGGAATTTCGGAAGGAAATCCATAGAGCCAAGATAGGTGTTCAGCCTGGGAGTGACTGTGGTGAGAAGCAGAAGGAGAAAGGAGGATGAAGAGTGAGAGGGGAGGTAGCCCTCTCTCCCGACTCCAGAGGAGAAATGACCTCGTAGATGAAGTGGTTATTTGGGTCAGGGACTGAGGATGAGCAGCTTTGGGCAGGGGAGTAGCTGGCGGAAGGATGTTTGGGGCAGTAGGTGTAGCATGAGTCTTTGTATGAAAGTGAGTATTTGATTTTTTGTTACTTACAGTTTTTGAATAGGGACTGTGCTGTGCACATGACCTGAACAGCTCAAAGCATAGTGTTCCATCTATATCTATGGAACGAATGTCCCTTCCTGTCTCTCTTTCCTGTTTCTCTTCTGTAATTTCTCTTAGAGACAATGCTCTAGTCAAATCTTTCTTCCAGGCTTCACATACTCAAATTACATCTATCTTGTAAGGCTACTTCCCTTTTTATCTTGGGGTGAAAGGACGCCACCTCTTTCTAACTCCTTTTTTATGAAACTGAACCACATGAAATTATTTCTGTAAATCAAAAATGGCTAAATATTGAGTACAGTTTAAGCTAATATACTTTTTTTTTTTTTTAAGACAAGTTCTCACTCTGTTGCCCAGGTTATTCTGCAGTGGCATCTTCATAGCTCACTGGACCCTCAAACTTTTAGGCTCAAGGGATCCTCCTGTCTCAGCATCCTGAGTAGCTAGGACTCAGGTGTGGGCCACCACAGCTGCCTCAAGGTAATATACTTGTATTGACTGGGCATTAACTTGGTCTCATTTTGTGGTATTTTCTGTTGTCAGAATAACAGCTTCTTTCTTTCTTTGCTTTCTCCCTGCCTCCTCTTTTACCCCCACCAAATGTAAGCTTACATGCTGCCTTACTCTTTGCTGTATCCCTAGCTCCTACTATACTGCAGGGTACATGGTCAGTGCTCAATGTTTGTTTAAGGAATGAACAAATGTTTTACCCTAGGGTTTGGGCATTAAACAGATTTGATCTAGTTATAGGAATTGGGGGACTCTCTGCTGATGTTGTTTTTCTCATCTTTAGAAGCCAAGCTGTTGTTAGGTCCCACTGTCTCCTTTCATTCCCGTTAAGGAAGTGTTAACCTTCTTTCCTTTCACACAATGTATTAAAAAATATCTTTTAGTGGGATACAATTATAAGAGGGACTGTCCCTAACAAATGTAATTAGTGCGACCCTAATTTTTTCTGCCCTCAATGAGTCCCAAACAATAAAAAAGATCTTTGAGTAAATTTAACACATATAGAAAAGTATACAAAATAAAACTATATAGTTAAATAAAATATAATACTTTGTAACCAACACCCAAGTCAAGAAACAGGATACTGTCAGCACTCCATCTCCCAATCAATACTCCTTCCTCTTCCATAAAGTAACTGCTACTCTCTAAGCAACCTCTCGTTTGCTCTTCTTAGCTTCACTACTAAAAATGCATGCCTACCACTAGAGTTTCGGTTTTGAAACTCTATCAGTGGAATTGTATCTCTTCTGGCTTCTTTTATTTGACATTATTTTTATGAGATTTAATCAGGTTTTACAAATAGTTGTAGCTCATTTATATTTATTGCTGTATGGTACATGCATTACATTGCATGAACCATAGTCTATGTTTGATGGCCAACTGCATTATGTCCTATTTGAGGACAAAGAATGCTGCTATGACATCCTTTTGTTTCTTGGTACAAAATACATTTGGTATATACCTTGGAGTGACATTGTTGGACATGTATATTTCCATTTTAGTTGAAAAAAATCAGTTTTCCAAAGTGATTACTGGTACTTCAGTTTAAGCCCTTACAAACTGCAAGACTGCTTGTTCCACACTCTTGCTAACACTTGCTAGTATCAGTTTGTTTGATGACAGCCATCTTGGAGGGTGTACAATAGTATCTTACTATGGTTTTCATTTGCTTTTTCCTGATGACTCATGAGACTGCCCACCATTTCAAATATTCACTGGTCATTTGTATTTATTTTTGGTGGAGTATCTACTCTAGCCTTTTGCCTGTCAAAAAAATTTTTGGCTTTCTGTCTTCTTGTTTGTAATTTCTAGAAATTTTCAAACATCATCTGGATATGAGTCCTTTGTGAATAATACGAATTACAAATATCTTCCATTTTGTGGCTTAATTTTTCAATGTCTTAATGATTTGTTATTATTTTTTTTTAGACAAAGCCTCATTCTGTCACTCCAGCTACAGTACCTGGACTACAGTGCAGTGGTATCAGCCCACTTCACAGCAACCTCAAACTCCTGGGTTCCTGTGATTCTCCTGCCTCAACCTCCAGACTAGCTGAGACTATAGGTGCTTGCCACAATGACCCACTAATTTTTCTATTTTCTTTTTTTAGTAAAGACAGTCTTGCTCTGGCTCAGGCTGGTCTGGAACTTCTGAGCTCAAGTCATTTTCCCACCTTGGCCTCCCAGAGTGCTAGGATTACAGGCATGAGCCACTGCCCAGACTACTGTTTTTGATGAACAGAAATTTTTATTTACAATATAATCCAACATAATGATCCTTTCATGATAGGAGCTTTTCTGTCTAGTTTAGGAAGTTTTTTCTAAACCTAAGGTCATACAGACATCCTTCTATATTATCTTCTTAGAAATTTTATTTTATTTTTTGCATTTAGATTATAGTTCACCTGAACCTCTGTGTATGATAAGGGCATAGGTTAAATTTAATTAAAAATAAAAGATATCAAATCATTCCGGCACAATTCCAACAAATATCTTCCTTTCTAAACTGTCTTAAAGTACCTTTGTTGTCATAAATCACATGCTTCTTTAGTTTTGGTCTATGTTTGAGTTTTTTATTCTATTTCATTGATTATTCTGTCTCTCCTTACAAATCCATATAAGTTTGAAAAATAACTTTTGAAGTTCTACTGGGGTCAAAGAGAACTGCTGGAATCTTGATTGAGATTGCGCTAAACCTGTAGATCAATTTAGGGAGTTTGACAATTTCATATTAAATCTACTAGTTCATGAACATGGTATAGATCTTCCATTTACTTAGACCACCTTTGATCTCTTTCAGAAATGTTTTCAAAGGCTGGTTAAGGTGGCTCAGGCCTGTAATCCTAGTACTCTGGGAGTCTGTGGAGGGAGGACTGCCTGTGCTTGGGAGTTTGGGACCAGTATGAGCAAGAGCCAGACCCTGTCTCTACCAAAAATAGACAAATTAGCTGGGCATTGTGGTGGGACCTGTAGTCCCAACTACTTGGGAGGCTAAGGTGGAAGACTTGGTTGTACTCAGAAGTTTGAGGTTGCTGTGAACCAGGCTGACACACTGCACTCTAGCATGGGCATCAGAGTGAGTCTCTGTCTCTAAATAAGTAAATAAATGTTTTAAGGCTGTGTAGAGGCTTTACACATCTTTCATTGGATTTGTTCTTAGATATTACATATTTAATAGATTTTTATATTATTTTAAATAGTGTTTTAAAGTTTTCATTTTCTAATTCTTTTTTCGTTTGTAACGCAAATGATTTTTGTTAGACAGTAACCTAGTTATTACTAATCCAGCTAGTTAACAAACCAGGAGGAACCCTCAACTACTGAGAGATGAAGCTGATATAAATAACCCCACCTTTCACACTGCTCAATAGGTTAATTCTCAGGTACATCCCACACAGTCTCTCAGAGAGTTCCTGGTGGGACCGAGTTCTAATTGCTCCATTAGAGGAGCTTTTATTGGGTTTTCTCCCTTCCCTATCTGATATCATTCTCAGTTTCCTGCAATCACTTCCTAAATAAACTATTATAACCAAATCCTTGTCTCAGGGTCTTCTTTTGGGGAAACCAAATACAGGTATAAGACATGGCCCATTTTGGGGATGTAGTCTTCAGGGCTCAACACAAAGTAAGAGGTGTCCATTAGTACTCCCCACTGCACTGGGGGATCTCACACATTAATTCCTATTGTCTTAGCCCTGAATGCCTGTCAGACTAACTGCTCAATCTCTTGGCTTCCCAGTTTGTATTTCTGGAATTAAACATGCATCCCTGGGGAAAAACATGCTCCAAAGAGAGGATTTATTTCCTAGGTCTTCATCCCTTGGACCCTAGTTTCATAATTCATCATTGTTTTGTTAGCTTTCTTGTGTCTTTAAATAGATTTATTTACTTATTTATTTATTTTTTTTAACTATTTTATTTTATTTTTTTGCAGTTTTTGGCTGGGGCTGGGTTTGAACCCGCCACCTCTGGCATGTGGGGCTGGTGCCCTACTCCTTTGAGCCACAGGCATCGCCCCTTTAAGTAGATTTAAAGAAATATTTTGCCTAACTTTTCTGGTTGTCCTCAAAGGCAAAATCAGTCTGAATTCTTAGAAAGACAGTCCTCAACCTCCTTCTCTAAGGTTTGTCCTGCACTTTGACTCTTCAAAGAGCTTTAGCCTATACCCTCCCCCCCAATCTCAGTTTCTCTATCTGTATTTCCTCCGCTCCCATCCATTTGATGGTCTTTCATAACTCCATGCCTTTACTTGTTTTTCCCTGTTCAAAGTGTTGACCCACTGAAGTGTTAGATACTTGGGATAGTAAAATTTTTCCTATATGCCATCTGGGACAACAAAAAGATAGCAATGAAAAGATGGTTATCAGTCAAAGACCACACAGGCAGGTGAGTGGGCTGCTTAGAGGGAGATCATCAACCTTCAACCAGGAGAGAAAGTCTCAGTTCTAGGAAACTACCAGTGGGTAAATTGAATTGCAAGCGGGATAGAAAAATAATAAAAGATAAAGGGCAGATTTGTAAGAAAGAGAAATAAGCCAAGGTATAGGCATGGTGTGGTCTGTTCAGGGGCAAATCTTAAAAGACTATGTTTTTGGCTTGGCACCAGTAGCAGTGGTTATGGTGCCAGCCACATACACCAAGGCTGGAAGGTTCGAACCTGGCCCAGGCCGGCTAAACAACAATGACAAATGCAACCAAAAAATAGCTGGGCATTGTGGCAGGTGCCTGTAGTCCTAGCTACTTGGGACGCTGAGGCAAGAGAATCGCTTAAGTACAAGAGTTTGGGGTTGCTGCAAGCTTTGACGTCATGGCACTCTACCAAGGGCGATATAATGAGACTCTGTCTCAAAAACAAACAAAACCTATGTTTAAGTCAGATATTTTATTTGCTCAGAACATTTTTGAAAGTGTGGCTTAAATGAATTTTCTTAATTCTTTTGGCTGAAATCACTTCCTCCTTCAACTTCCACGGCACTTTTATTGGTATTTGTATATATATTTTTTCTATTGGCTTTGAATAGTCTGTTCCTTCTAAGTTATTGACTACTATATGGTATAGTGGAAAAAGTATAGCCTTTTTCCATATTTACTACTATATGGTATAGCCTTGGTATAGTGGAAAAAGCAATGGAATCAGAGTTAGGAGACCTGAGTGATAGTCTCAAATCGAGCAGTTCCCTAAGTTGTTTGAACCCCAGTATTCTCATGTGTATAATAGGGAGAAATAATATAATTTACCCCATAGTGTGATTTGAATATTAAATGATATAAGGTGTAAAAGTGATTACACAGAGAGCCCTTGACAAATGCGTCCACCTGCTGCGCCTATTAAGTGTAAGAACTATTCTAGGTGATTGACATTTAGACATCACCACAACCCTGTGTAAATCTATTAGTATGGAATATTTGTCAAATGAGGAAAAATGCTATGATAAATAATCAAATAAAGGCCACTGTAGTTAAGCAGTTGAAACAGAATTCAAACCTGGATCTGTCTGGTTCCAAAACTAGCAGTGTACATTTGTTTAATCTGCTTCCTCAGGGCTCACATGGACTTTTAATAGTGGCCTTGAAGTCTTATTTGGGCTGATATTGGAGCTGGTGACCTAAAAAGTATTTCATTATTTACCTAGTCAATCTTTATATATATATATATACACATATATATATATATATATATATATATATATTTTTTTTTTTTTTTTTTTTTTTGAGACAGAGTTTCACTATGTCATCCTTGGTAGAGTGTTGTGGCATTACAGCTCACAGCAACCTCAAACTCTTGGGCTTAAGTGATTCTCTTGCTTCAGTCTCCCAAGTAGCTGGGACTACAGGTGCCTGCCACAACACCCAGTTATTTTTTGCTGCAGTTGTCATTGTTGTTTAGCAGGTTCGAACCTGCCAGCCCTGCTGTACGTGGTACTGTGCCACGGTGCTGAACCTAATTTTTTGTTTGTTTGTTTGTTTTGGAGACAGTCTGTTGCCCTTGGTAGAGTGATGTGGGGTCATAGCTCACAGCAACCTCAAACTTTTGTGCTCAAGTAATCCTCTTGCCTCAGCCTCCCAAGTAGCTGGGACTACAGGTGCCTACCACAACCGCCAGTTTTTCTATTTTTAGTATAGAAGGGTCTCACTCCTGCTCAGGCTGGTCTCCAACTCCTGAGCTCAGGCAATCCACCTGCCTCAGCGCTCCCAGTACTGGGATTACAGGTGTGAGCCACCACACCCGGCCCTATCTTGATTTATAAATTTTCATAATTTTGCTCAAAAGAACTTCCATAGCAAAAGTGTGTTGCAGTAAAAGAGAAAAATTGATATTTATTTTCCTTTAAGTATGGTTTACAGAACCCTGACTTAATGAGGATATATAAAGAATTCATATTTTCAGTTTTTGCTTTGAAAGAGGTACTTGTGTTTTTGAAGGAGTTATAACTTTGAGAAGCTATTAACTAGTTTCCTAGAAGAAAAAATCTATTAAAGAAAAGTCAGCTCCAAGATCTCGCTATCACTTTCTGAAAAGGTTCTTACACAAACATTTTACTTTTCCAATAAAAGGCTGTCTTTCTTGCCCCTTAACTGATTTTTACACTTCTACTTTAAATACAAGCACGGATTAAGGATGAGAAACAAAAACAGAAAGCCCCAAGGCTCTGCAAAATAATTAGAGCTGCCCCAGGGAAATCAGCCCGAGAGGAGGCAAGAAACCCTCTCCCTTACTACCTCCTTTGGGACACACGCACATTTACTCTCCCCGCCGGCAGGCTCGCCAGTCCACCTCCTCCTTTCTTAACACGTGCTCTCCGGAACCCTTACTCCCGGGACATCCCACCCCCTAGAGGGCTGGGCTCAGGCGCCGAACGGACCAATCGGCACGCGCTTTACAGCGTCGTGGCTCGACAACGTTGAGCCGCCCAATGGAAAGGGTCTTACCGCCCGTTTCCCGGAGCCCCGCCCCCTCATCGCCGTGCCCCCGCCCGCCGGTCTCTTCCCTCCTCCTCCCGTTCGCCCCTCCCCCGCTGCTCCCGAGCGGAGCCTGCGAGACGGAGAAACTGGGGCAGAAGTGAAGATGGCGGCGGCGGTGCTGGTGGCGGCGGCGGCTTCTCGCCAGTGACGCGCGGTGTGGGCTCTTCTTTCTCCCCACCTTCTGTGGTCCGGACCCCGTCCGCCGCCGGGACCGTACCGTCCCCGCAGCCCGCAGCCCGTAACCTGTCCCTTTCCTCCCTCCCCAGTCGCTTCCTCTCCCGACGCCCGGCTGCCGCTGGCGGCGGCGAGCCCCGGGTGCCGACCGCCAGTTTCTCGCTCCGCACTGTCGCCGAGGGGAGCAGGGAGCGTGGTGATTTGCCCTCCTGCCCGCCCCGCCGGGCTGCGGACACACGCCCGGCAGGGAGGCGGCGGCGGCGGCGGCGGCCCCTGCGCATTTGCTTCCCTCCATTTGAGGACTGGGAGGCGGCGGCGGCGGCTGTGGGTTTTGGGGAGGGGAAGGGGATTGGGGGGGGCGGGCGAAAGCGGGAGGGGGCAGTCCTCGGAAGGAGGACGAGAAGGAAAGCACCATGACGTCCATCCATTTCGTGGTTCACCCGCTGCCGGGCACCGAGGACCAGCTCAATGACAGGTAATAGGGCCGGCGGGTCGGCGGGTCGGCGGGCGGGCGGGCGGGCGGGGGGAGGGGCGCCCTTCCCTCTCCCCTCCCCCACGGGGCCGCGCTAAAGCGGGCGCCTGTATTTCTGCGCGGGCAGTCTTGCTGGGGTGGGGGTCCTTACTGCCCCCAGCTAGGCCCATCCGTGCCAAACTTCTGGTCCCAGGGGCTGGGGGCCTCTGCGGGAGCGCAGTGTAGACGGGACCCGCGGTGTAGACGGGCGGGTGCGCTGCAACCCCCTCTCCCCCCTTCCGCGAGGAGCATCGTTGAACTCAACGGAGATGGTGGGGCTCTGGCTCCCGGGGGGCAGGGTGTAATTACCGCTCGGCCCAGGCCGGAGGAATCCATATTAGTCAAAGTTGAATTGAGACAGACAATGCGGATGGGGGATGGTGGAGGTAAAAAAAGAGGGAAGAGGAGAAGCGGGGCAAGGGGCCCTGGGGTAGGCTGGGCCGGACTTGCCCAGGCCCCGGGAGATGTGTCCGGTGGGGTGGTCTGGACCTGCTGGGCCCGGGGATCCCGGGGGAGAAGAGCCGATTCCCAGCAGATCGTGCGCGGGAGGGGGGGTATAGAGGGGGGAGGGAGAAGGAGAGGGAGGAAGCGCCATGATTATTGTTATTATTATTAAATTTGAGCCCCTGCAGTGAGGTTTGCCTGGCCTGGGAGGGGATGAATTCAGGCGGGGGTGGGGAAGTGGATTGGATTCCCTTTGCTCTTCTTCTCCTGAAATGGTGCTGGCTGCTCTTGCCATCAGCCCCTGTGGTGCGAGCTTTTTTGTTTCCTTTTTTATTCTAATGATAGTGTTTTCCTGAGTTGTAATTTGACAGCTGAAAACCGTGCGTAGTGTGTCAAAGGAAAACTCTTAGGTTTGCAGTTCAGCAGTGCTGCTTTTCTTAACATGCTGTAAATTTCTGGGTTGGGCTTGCTATGGGTGGAGGAGGAATTTGATTTTTTTATTTTTCATCTTTTATAAGTAGGCTGTTTTGGTTTGGGTTCCTCCCATTCCCTCCTCCACCGTTCCCTGCCAGTTTAGGATATTGAATTGCAGGGCTGCATGCTCTTAGAGAACTGTGGTAAAGCAGGACAAGTTCCTTTACTGTTGCAAAACAGATTCAAAGGAGGTTGAGGAAGACCTCCATTAAAGCGTGTCTTAGAATCTAGGACTCAGATCTAATGATGGGCTAAATGTTTACAGGCTCAGAAAGTGGGGGCATTTTAAACCTCCCTCTCCCCCCAATAGTTTCACTATTGTCTGGTATTTCTTTTGTGTATAGAAGTCCATCTAGTTCCAAGTTTAGAAGCTGGAAATAATTTTTGCTAAGTGACCGGGTGACTTAAGTTGCATGACGCGATTTGTCATGCGCTTCCCGGAGAGAGGAAGAGGCCTAACTTGCTGCAAGATACTGGCCTCTGTCTCAGTATATCTACCCACCTCAGGTGGGGCAGCTTTTAAATCCGGAGCTGGTGGTTTAGTTTCTGGCACAGCGTTTGGATTTGTCTAATCTTTGCTGTAGCCATATTGTATTTAACATGCTTGTGAAACTTTTGAAATACTTTTTGAAAATATTGACAGTTTGGAATTGTATACTGAAATAACTTTTTAAATTATTTAACATTTTGTTATTTGGTCTTTACTCTGACTTCATTTTATTAGAGATCTTTTAAAGACATTACCTTAAGTTTTTTGGAAACAGGCTAGTAGTGAAGGACAGCTCTACTGTCATTGATAGGACCATGTGGTAATGCTTGTTGTAAACTTGGAAAATTGCAGCAGGGAGCAGAGAAGAAGAGCATGTTTTCTATATTAGTCCTAACTTTATGTATCAAGAATCCTGACTAGCTTTCTCAATTGGCTCTGCATGCCAAAACCTATTTTGTAGCTGTGTTGGGCACTTTGAGTCCTTTTTTTTTGGAGACAAAGTCTCAAGCTGTCACTCTGGGTAGAGTGCCCTAGTGTCATAGTTCACAGCAACCTCCAACTCATGGGCTCAAGTGATCTTCCTGCCTCAGTTTTTCTATTTTTAGTAGAGATAGGGACTGGATTTTGCTCGAGCTGGTCTCAAACTTGTGAGCTCAAGCTATCCACCTGCCTCTGCCTCCCAGATTGCTAGGATTAGAGGCGTGGCCTCTTTTTTTTTTTTTTTTTTTGGAAAAGGTCTCACTCTGTTTCCTGTGCTAAAGTACAGTGGCATCTTCATAGCTCCCAGCAGCATGAAACTGCTGGGCTCAAGTGATCCTCCTGCCTCAGCTTCCTGAGAAGCTGAGACTATAGGTACAGGCCACCATGCCCAGCTAAAATTATCTTATTTTTTGTAGAGAGAATCTCTCTCTTTTGGTCCCAAACTCCTGGCCTCAAGCCATCAATCCTTCCACCTCAGCATCCCTAATTTCTTCCTTTCTTTCTCTCTCTCTCTCTCTTTTTTTAAGACAGAGTCTTACTGTCTTGTCCTGGGTAGAGTGCAACCAAGGCATCATAGCTCACAGCAACCTCAAACTCTTGGGCTCAAGGGATCCTCTTGTCTCAGCCTTACAAGTAGCTGGAACTACAGGGGCTGGCCACACGACAATGCCAGGGTATTTTTTTTTTTTTTTGCCCTTTGGGCCAAGTCTGACACTTAACTCAGGCTGGTCTGGAACTCCTGGGATTGAGCAATCCACCTGCCTCAGTCTCCCAGAGTGCTAGGATTATAGGTGTGATCCACCGCGCGCTCCCCCACTCCCCCAATTCTTTTTTTTTTTTTTTTTTTTGAGACAGCCTCAAGCTATAACCCTGGGTAGAGTGCTGTGGCGTCACAACTCACAGCAACCTCAAAGTCCTGGGGTTAAGTGATTCTCTTGCCTCAGCCTTCTGAGTCCCTGAGACTACAGGTGCCTGCCACAATGCAAGGCTATTTTTAGGTTGTGGTTGTCATTGTTTGGCAGCCCTGGGCTAGATTCGAACCGTCCTGCTCTTGTGTATGTGGCTGGCAGCTTAGCTGCTTGAGCTACAGGCGCCACTCTAATTCATTTTTTTTTGAAAGCATTTCTTTTGCTTTAGTTATTTGAGAGTTTTATAAGTAACGTACTTCTTATTTATTTTCCTAAGAGACACGGTCTCCTTCTGTCACCCCGGCTGGAGTGCAGTGATCCGTAGCTCACTGCAACCTCTGACTCCTAGGCTCAAGTGTCTCTTGACTCAGCCTCCCAAGCAGCTAGGACTAGAGACATATAACCACCGTGGAAGGGGTGGAGGTGGGGTCCTGCTGTGTTGCCCAGGCTGGTCACAAATTCCTGTCCTCAAGTGAACCTCCAGCCTCCACTTTCCAAAGTACTATGATTACCTGGCATGAGCCACTGGGCCCAAACTTAGTATACCTTTTAAAAAGCTACTTTTTCTTTTTCTATTCCTAGTATAGACAGTTAGCTTGGTTTTTGATTCTTGTAGCGTCAGTATTTCAATATTGGAAATATTAAGATCACAGTGAGTTTTGATTATATGAAATAAGAAAAAAGATAAGTGGATCTGAGTTATAATCATACTATGTATGCATCAAAGTGATAGATAACTGGAAAAAAAAAGAGAAAAATGCTGTAGGCAAAATTTTAGGGACTGTGGAGTTATGTATTAGCCATAAACATGTCTGGTCTTTTGAGGTTTGTGAAGGCAGAATTTGAGACCAGAAATCCTGAGTTTTGAAGTATTGACTTGTGGCAGGAGCTGTTGTGTCTCCTCTTCAAAAGGAAGGATCTGCTTTGCATACCTAGTTGCAAATAGGATCAACCTATTGCTTGAGAAAATTCTGTTTCCAAGAGATTGGTTTTCTGGAACCTTTTAATTAACTATAATAAGCAGCCCAGAATGTATTCTCATCTTCAGATAAAAACCTTATCAAGTTTTAGTAAATTTTGGTAATGGAGAAGACTGCTACTATGGCATAATTTTTTTTTTTTTTTTAAGAGAAATGTGTCTATATGAGAGTCACTGAGTAATAAAATGATAGTTTTGATGAAAAGGGTATAACTAGATATTCTTTATTCTTTACACTGAAAGCAGTGAGATTAGACAAACAGTATGGTACTGTAAGTAAATCACCCAGTTAAAGAAAACTTTTGGGCCTTATAACATCAGTATGTTCTTCAAATAAATTTTCTTTTTTAAAATACCCACATCCTGTTAAAAGTCAAATTTTTTTTACCTCTCAACTCTTTCATAAAAAACGAAAAGACAAAACCCAAATATTTTGTTCAGACTAACAGTCTGATGTCTCAAGCATCTAAAGTGTACAAAAAGAAAAACATCTGATTTTTCCCCATAATTTGTGTTTCAGACTTGCTAATAATAGATAATAATGATACATGAGTGAAGTTAATGAATATAGGACGGGATGGCTAGGATGGAAAGAAGAGGAGAGAAATTCAGACAGCCTAGGATGTTGACTGTGGTTTTCCAGAGTGATTACAAGGTCCCTGGCACAGTTAGTTGCTGGGCCCTCAGCAAATTTGTTATTCATTGAGTTGATTTGAAACTGGTGATCAGATACATTTTGATTTTCTTTCCAGTGAATTTCTTGAGTTAGTGCTATGTTCTTATTTAAGGTATTGTCTCAGGAAAATAGCAAAAGAATACCAAGAACAGGGTTCTGTATATTGAGGTTGAGGGGAAGGGGTTGAGGGGTTCTGTATATTGATGTTGAGGTGGAAGTGCCGGGTGCTTGTAGCAGTAGTGTAGAACAGTCTTCTCACTAATGAGTTGAAACAGACCCAGAGATCTACCAGAAGTTATCCATGGGTACACAGCGAGCTACTGACATACAGCTGAGGTCCACATGATGGTCTTCTGACTTTTTTTTTTTTTTTTTTAAACTCTTGGGCTCCTCTCCACTCTGAAACATGGCTTGTATTCCAGAATATTTCTGCTGTATCAGACATCCCAACCTTAGAGAAGCCACCTGTCTTAGATTTTGATATTCTCTTCCCCTCAACTCCTCCCTGTAGCCTTCCAGTTTAATTTGTGCCTTTTAGGGGAGAGGGCTGACCCTCTTAACCATTTCCTAGTAGTAGGTTAGGAAAGGCTTTTTTTAGGGCAATATTTGGTATGGCATGATGTTGTTCTTGTTCTGAATTACTCAGGATGCAGGTTAGTTACAATATGAACATGCTCTCATTGTTTGGAATTTTCCTGTGAGCTTTGCCTTTTAGCATTATAATGTTTTGTGCAATTATAAAGTCTTTTTTTTTTTAAGAGACAAAGTCTCCCTCTGTTGCCCTTGGTGAAGTGCTGTGGCGTCACAGCTTACAGCAACCTCCAGCTCCTGGGCTCAGGCGATTCTCTTGCCTCAGCCTCCCAAATAGCTGGGACTACAGGTGCCCGCTTCAAAGCCCAGCTATTTTTTGTTGCAGTTTTGGCTGGGGCCGGGTTTCAACCTGCCACCTTGGCATATGGGACTGGTGCCCTACCCACTGAACCACAGGAGATTGTCATATCAAAAAGGTTTTTCTCTAAGTAGTTTTCCCTTAAAGTACTGTAACACAAGGTGATAATAGTATGTATACACTGGAGCTTGAAACTGTGCTTATAGGCAAGTCATTTAACTTTTTAGAATCCTCCACTTTAATCTCTAAATTAGGCACAGTACCCACCTCAAGGTCAGGAAAGAAAAGCTGAGATAGTGAATGGGAAAACACAAATATTATAATGTGGGTTTTATGGAAAATATGAAGAGATGGTTACTTTTACCTGTTTTTAATATGTTGCCATTTTCCAAATAACAAAACAGGAACTTAAAGAAAGTGCCTTAGAATATGCTCAGCGTTGAGTGTAGAATCCTGACTTTTAGTCCGAGATTAGTGGTTCTCAGATGGAGGCCATTCCCTCCCCCACCAAGGGATATTCCACAGTGTCAGAGACATTTTTTCATTGTCACAAATGGCCATTGCTACTGGCTTCTAGTGGATGGAGGCCAAAGGTGCTGCTGAACCTCCTGTAAGGTACGAGAACAATCTCCACAATGATTAATTATCTGGTACAAAATGTCAGTTGTGCTGTGGTTGAGAACTCTGTTCTGGATTATCTTTAGTGCATTCCAGATCAGCCTGAGGAAGAGCGAGACCCTGTTTCTACTAAAAATAAAAAAATTAGTCTGGCGTCATGATGCCTACTTGTAGTTTGAACTATTTGGGAGGCTGAGCAGGAGGATTGCTTGAGCCCAGTAGTTTGAGCTTGCTGTGAGCTAGGCTGATGCTGCGGCACTCTAGCTTGGGGCAACAGAATGAGACTCTGTCTCCCCTCCACCCCCCCAAACTAAATTTAGTTAAGATTAATTAAAGTTAAATAAAAAAATTTTAAGTTCATCTATAATAGTCACATTTTCAGTGCTCTGTAGCCTCATGTAGCTACTCTCTACCATATTGGACAGTGTAGATAGAACAGTGCCATCATCACTGAAAGTTATCTTGGGTAGCATTGACATAGAAAGTACATTTTTGCACAGGGCATGGCATTTAGTAAATGCTCATTATATTTATTAGGAACTGTTAGATTTTAAAGACCCAGGCATATTCTCTTCCTCTCAGTAGGAGTCTGCTAGAGATTATGCGGAGCTGAACAAAGATTGTGCTGGGCAGAGGTTATAGTAGTTGAAAGCTGTCTGAAAAAAAGTGTTCTGCACCAAAAACAAAAAGAGAAGAAAAACCCAAACATAAAGCCCCTAAGTGTTAGGCAGTGTGGGATGGAGCATGGCATCTCTAAATCAGTGGGGAGTTTCACTATTTAATTATGGTGATTGTTACCTAAAAATAATACTAGATACTCTGTATTAAAGCAGTCTAACTTAACTAAAATGATTAAATGAAATTGTTTAAGGAAGTTAAGATTAAAACAGGGTATAAAGTAGTCAATAAAAAATGGAAAATCAAAACAGACAAAGGCAGAGTAGTTTGAAGAAGTCCATGAACAAATAATCAGGCCTAGAAGTAAACGAACAGATATTTGTGAAGAAAATTACATAGTACATAGGAGTACAACTAGAAATAATGGGATGAAATTAGGCAAGTTCGGAATTTTTTCTCTGACAGTTAGGTTATTTAGGAAATAATCTCTAACAAAAAGTTCAGTCACCGACGACTGTGTCAAATTACAGTTAACTAGAACTTACAGGGTATTTTGAAAGGAGCAATTTTATGTTTTTTTCCCCTGATTCACACATCTAATTAAGATAACAAACTCCCATTGTCATCTGCATTTCTGTCTTTGGGGTTTTTTTTTTTTTTAATCTACCCAAGACAGTACTTCATGTATTTCTGTCATTTTGACATAGGAAAACAGCCCTTATTTTTTTCCTGGCTCATATGATTATGGATTATTGATTTATTTTTATAATTGATTTTTAAGTTTTCCCCTGAATATTATTTTTAAGCTTTTTATTATGGAAGGTTTCAAGCATATACAAAAGTAGGCAGAATAATATGAACAACTGTATACCCATTGCTCAGTCACTACAGTTAAATAACTCACCACAAATCTGATGTCACCCCTCCTCCATTTATTCCCTACCATCAGATAAATTTAATTGATGTATCTTAACTATGTATCTCAAAGATGAAGCCTTAGAGAACCCCCTAAACATGTATTAAAGTCCAGTCTGATCACATTTTCCTGTTGTCTCATAAATGCTTGTTTTTGATTGACAGTTTTGATAATTTTACTTAATGAAGCTAATGAGGTTCTAATATGTCAAACAACTTGACATTGATAGAATAAAAGAAACTTGTTTGGATTGTAACCTTAGAAGAAGGGGATAGGATCATACTGTAAATCTTAAGGTTTCTTAACCCCCTTGAACAGTGTTTTTCAATCTTTTTTATCTCACGGCACACTTGAACCTATAGTTGAACTTCCACAGTGTACGTAAATTAGGTTGATCAAAAAAAAAGAGTAAAAAAATATACTTACTAAATATACTTAGTAAATATAGGTACTTACTGTGCTTTGAACTTCTTTCAAAAATAATTTAATTAATGATTTTTAAAATTTTTCGTGGCGCACCTAAGATTCTCTCATGGCACACTAGTGTGCAGCCACTGGTTGAAAATCGCTATTCTAGTATGGTAGTATTTTATCAGCAGCCATTTGTTATGGTTATGTAATGATGGTAGGAAAGGATCTTGAAATTAAGAGTTTTGTATGGGAGGACATGGAGAAATAATATTAAGCCATGTGAAAAGTTTGCAACATTATTCTAAGTTTATATATAGAGGTGAGAATATTAGTTGAACTTGGCTATAAGAAATAATTCTCTAATGATCATATTTCATCTTATTTTCCTAATACAATCTGTATAGTGATTATAAACTCCTTCAAAATGAGAAATAAGATAAATTCTTAGATAACTATGCTTTGTAACATTTTTGTTTTTGTCAGGATATTAAATAAAATGCTAGCATTTAATGTTATTGCACTTGAAAATATACAATTTATCTTACTTGCAAAGCAAAAGTACTGCTATTTGTTCAGTTTCTGGTAGTATCATTCACCTTAATAGAATGTTTTCACCTTTACCCTTATTTTCATATTTATTGAGTTAGGCTTTATAGACAATAAAATTTACCCATTTTGTGTGCAGTTTAAGTTTTTAACAAATGTACCGTATATACTCGAGTATATATGGTATATTGTTGTGTAACCACCATGATATGTAGCCAACCATCATAGTCAAGACAAAGAACACTTTTATCACCCCAAAGTTACCTGGTGTCTCTTTGTATTTACAGTCCCTTCCTCCTATATCCTGTACCTGGGAAGTACTTTTGTGCTTTTGCTGACTGTAATTTTGCTTGTTTAAGAATTTTATAGAAATGGAATCATGTGTTTGGTTTCTTTCACTTAGCACAATCTTCTTGTTCTGGATCTATGTTGTAGCATATAATAGTTTCTTCTATATTAATGGGTACTAGTATTTTGTTGTATGGATATACACAATTTTTAAATCTGTTACCTAGCTTATGTAAATTTAGATTGCTTTCTATTTCTGGCTATTTCTACCCTTTTTAAGAAATTCCTTGTTGTTATGTGAAGGATGGGCATGGTGGTTCACACATGTGGTCCCAGCATTTTGGGAGGTCCAGGTGGGAAGATTGCCAGGAAATTGAGACAGCCTGGACAACATGGTGAGACTCCATTTCTAAAAAAACCCAAACCAACAACAAAAGAAATTCCTTGTTATAAAAATAAATTCTAATAGAAAATCAGGAAAATGCAGACTTTTATTTTTTTATTTTTTTTTTGTAGAGACAGAGTCTCACTTTATCGCCCTTGGTAGAGGGCCGTGGCATCACACAGCTCACAGCAACCTCCAACTCCTGGGCTTCGGCGATTCTCTTGCCTCAGCCTCCCAAGTAGCTGGGACTACAGGCGCCCGCCACAACGCCCGACTATTTAAAATGCAGACTTTTAAATAAAAAGTTTAATGTGATCAATATTAGCATTTTGGTGATTCTTAGTCTTTACTGTTTTATACATGGATTTTTTTAAATATATAGTTGTGATTTTATATACTTGAATTTTCTCTTGACTGTTATAATATTTTTCTTTCTTTTTTGGGGGGTGGGGACAGCAGAGTTTCAGTTTGTTGTCCTCGGTAGAGTCATATCTTACAGGAACTTCAAATTCTTGGGCTCAAGCAATTCTCTTGTCTCAGCCTCCCAAGTAGCTGGGACTATAGGTGCATGCCACAATACCCAGCTACCTTTTTTTTTTTTTCTTTTAGGTGGGGCATCCTCACTCTTGCTCAGGCTGGTCTCAAGCCTATGAGCTCAGGCGACCCACCTGCCTCAGGCTCCCAGAATGCTAGGATTACAGGTGTGAGCCACTGTGCCTGGCAAAAATTTACATTTTTCTTGACAGCAAATTTTTGTATTAATTGAAAAACATATATTAGTATATGTAAAGAGATTATATTTTAGAATCCCATTAAATGTAATTGTCATAGTCTAGATTGCTAGATGAGTGTCCAGTCTACAAAGCACTGTAATGAATAAATCAATATATATATATAGATTTTTATTTCTTCCCCATTTATGAGGTAAAGGAGAAAAAGTGTTGAGCACCTGCTATTTCAAGAAATTGGCTTTGCTCCAGCATGACTGTGCTCTTCCAGAATTTAGGGATTCAGGTTTTCACTTGAACTCAGATACCAGGTCTGCCTCACAGACAACCTATGACTCTAGAGATGCCCTTGACTGAGTGGCTCCAAGACTCTACTAAGGGGCATCATCAAAATTCTTTTGGGTGTTTTTCTGTGGCAGCCTGCTTGCTGTGATCTGAGAAGTAGAAGATGACGGGTTTTTATGAGCTTTCAGAAAACGTACATTTGCGATTAGAAAGTTAATTTTGTAGAGAAAACTAAGAAATAGACAATATGGTAGGCTTATTTTAATTTCTAAATAATGAAAACAAGCTTTTATATGAAAGGCTTTGGGGAGAGGAGTATTGAGTTTTCGTAGTTGATTGTATCTATTCTGTCATAGTAGTGGCTTTATTTCTTGTACCAGACTAATTTGAACTTGTCCAGTGATTGCTCATCACCTGTATCTGGAAACTTTGCTTTAAGTCTTTAAAAGAAGCAGCGCCAATCAAGTGATTTTTATTAAATTTTGGGCAAGACTACTTTAAACATTTGTTGTCTAAATATGGTTATATTTCTAGTGGTGGTTAAACTTGTCTTTACCTCCAAGAAATCCAGTGATGTTTTCTATATGTAATTGCTTTTTTCTGCTAGTAAGGTGTTCTGCTTGTTATATGTAGATTATAGAGTAATTGAGGGGTAGGAGTACTTTGGTGCTGTGGATAGTGAGACCTTTTGTTTCTGTAGTTCTTTGGGGGAATTATAGGAACTGCTGTGTTTTTTTTATTTTATTTATTTTTTATTTTTTATTTTTTTTGGTCTCATGGTTGCCAGCAGGAGGTTGAATCCAAACTGCTGCTACAGGAAATGATTCCCTGGTAGAATTCTATCATTGCCTAGGAGATGTAGAAACAGGAAGGGGCAATTTCTGTAGTGGAGGTTGGCAGACCATGGCCTGCAGATAGGAGATGACATGTAGGCTGATTTTGTTGGCAGCTGTTCATCTTTCTGCCACTCCTGAGAACTGAGAGATACTGAAGAGAGTACATAAATACTTTGAATCCGGAGACAGGACTTAGTACTATATGTGGCAAGCAGCTACCCCATACCAACCCAGATTGTTTCTGGTTCTATAAAACTCTATTGGGTGCTGGGACTCTAGGGAAGTTAGTATTTTGCTTTTCTCTAGGGTCAGTAAACTCCTCGAATGTCTCTTTTGGATTGTAAAAAGCTATTTCAGTTGACAATGAAGATTCAGTCTTCCTTTGGTATATTCTAGGACTTTTTTTTTTTTTTTTTGAAGTGTAAGGTTTTTCTGACAATCATTGACATTTTATAAGAGTAACATGACCTAACCAAATTGTGGTAAAATCATCTGTTGTGGTCTTCCCAGTTAAGAGAATCCTTGATTTAAGGCAGTGGTTGTCAACCTGTGGGTCACGACCCCTTTGAGGGTTGAATGACTCTTTCACAGTAGTTGCCCAAGACCATCCTTCATATCAGATACTTACATTACGATTTGTAACAGTAGCAAAATTACAGTTAAGAAGTAGCAAAGAAAATAATTTTATGGTTTGGGGTCACCACAACATGAGGAACTGTATAAAGGGTTGCGGCATTAGGAAGGTTGAGAACCACTCATTTAAGGAGCACTGGAACTTGAAGACCACTGTGGGTGTAAAGGGCTCTTCTCACTTTTATTTGTCTTAAAATTAATTGATGATAGCAAATAGGGCCACACTTGCCAGTTCCCGATGGCCCCCAGAGTGCCTTTTCCCCATGGACTACAGGTTCTGTAGCTGTTTGGGAAGAGAATATTTTCCTACTCTTTGTGAATTTTATGTGTGTTGGATAAAACCAAAATGCAAGAAAATGCAAGTCATAGAGGGGCCCCATTTGTCCATCACTCAGCTTAACCCAATGATAGCATCGTAGTTCTGCCAGATATTTGAAACATTTCCCCATATGGATTTTTGAAAGTTGTTTATTTTTCCTAAGATAACATAGATTAGAAGACACAGATTTAAAGAAAACTTGTTACTGGCTGGGCATGGTGGCTTATGTAATCCTAGTATTGTGGGAGGCTGAGGCAGGTAGATTGCTTGAGCTCAGGAGTTCTAGACCAGACTCAGGAAGAGTTGAGTGAGAACCCTTCTCTGCTAAAAATAGAAAAACTGAGGCAAGAGGATCTCTTGAACTTAAGATTTTAAGGTTGCTGTGAGCTATGATGATGCCATGGCACTCTACTCAGGGTGACAGTGAGACTGTCTCAAAAGAAAGAAAGAAAGAAAAGAAAACTTGTTACTTGTTATTTTTTTCTTTTTGCCAGAGCCAAAGAGCAGAAACTTGGTACTTTTAGATCTGGTTAGTTTAAGTTGATGAGATTAACTTTTAGTCAGTATTTGATAAGATAGATAGTAGATAGAATATAAACTGGAGAAAGCAAGATCAGCAATTTGTTTTTCTGTGTGACAGTAACTGGCTATGTCATGAACATATTATGACCTTGAATAAATATAACTCATTTGTAAAACGAGAGAGTTAGGCTAGATAATAGTGGGGTTTTTTTTTGTTTGTTTGTTTTTTTCTTTTTAACTTTTTCTTTTTTTTTTCTTGACATAAGAGCCTTGCTATGTTGCCTAGGATGTCCTCAAACTCCTGGGCTCAAATGATCCTACTGCCTCAGCCTCCCCAGTAGCTAGGACTATGTGCACCGGCCACTGTCTAAATTTTTAAAAACAATTTCTGTGCTCTTGTGATTGTGGTAGGAAAAAGGGTTTTTGTATTTTACAGTGGCTCATAGGGAGAAAGAGCTGAGTCTGTGGTTATCCATTACTTCTCCTTAATTCTGTTGATGAATGGAAAAAGGTGAACAAAAGGAATGGGAAAAGAGTTCATTTTTTACACAGTTCAATAAATATTTTGCCATCTAGATGGTATCCGTTGAGAAACAAAGATAATTGGCCTCCATCCTCATGGAGCTTTCAGTTTAATGGGGAGACAGACATGTAAGTAAAGGATTAAGTGCTAACATAATACAAATGATAGAGAAGAAGGATCTAATGGTTGAACTTGGTTGCTTAGGAAGGACTTTGAACACAGGGTTGTAGTGTGTGGAGACTGGTTCATCGTCTTCTTCAGTTCTCTTGAGTCTGCTAAGTTTTGATTTATAGGCATGGAAGGAGGGGAAGTGAGAAACTTAAGCTTCTGGGGAATCTGTTCACTCATTGTGCATAGCCTAGGATTGACCCTGTGACCTCCTTAAATTCTGCTAGTGCAGAGATACTTAAAAATGAGACTAAATATCTCTGACTCTTTCATTGTCATTGTCTTTGTTTAAAATACTTAATTTCATATAGTACGCTGCCAGTAAATATTTTAAGATCATTTATGGTTATATATAAATACATATTTAATTGTTTTATTTTAATTGTTTTAATTTCAGAATTTTTAGGGGGTACACTGTTTTTTTGAGACAGAGTCTCACTTTGTCACCCTTGGTAGAGTGCCTAGAGTGCTATGGTGTCATAGCTCACAGCAACCTCAAACTCTTGGGCTTGAGTGATTCTCTTGCCTCAGACTCCCAGTAGCTGGGACTGACTACAGGTGCCTGCCACAACCCCTGGCTATTTTTTTAGAGATGGGGGTTTCACTATTGCTCAGGCGGTCTTGAACTCCTGAGCTCAAGCAGTCCACCAGTCACCCAGATAGTGTACACTATACCCAAATAGGTGTGAATTTACCCATCCTCTCTTCCTTCTCCTTCCCGGTACTTGTTGCTCTGTGTATTAAATAGGCTATAATAGATAACATCTTGTAAATTGATACTGCTGAATAGAAAGTCATCTTTGAGATGTTCTCCAAAATGTTATGGTGAGAGGATTTTAAAATTTTATTTTATAGCTGAGGAAATTGAAGGCTGGGGTGCTTAGATCTGACACTAACTTAGCTTTATTGCTTTCCTGTGTAAAGGTAGAGAAAGTTGCTTGTTTTTCTGATACACATATTAGTATGTGTGTATGTGTTTGCATATAAATGTTATTCTATATTCGTATAAAAACACTGTGTTTGGGCATGTATAGAGTGCTAAAAAATGTATATACACTTTAAGAAAGGATAAAACTGTATTAAAATTGTGATACTCAGCTGGGCACAGTGTTTTATGCATGTTATCTCAGCGCTCTAGGTGGCCCAGGTGGGAGGATCTCTTGAGCTCAGGAATTCGAGACCAGCCTGAGCAAGAGCAAGACCCCATCTCTACTAAAAATAGAAAAATTAGCTGATCATCATGATGGGTGCCAGTAGTCCCAGCTACTTGGGATGCTAAGGCAAGAGGATCACTTGAGTCCAAGAGTTTGAGGTTGGTTTGAGCTGGGCTGACTCCATGACACTCTAGTCTGGACAACAGAGTGAGACTTGGTCTCAAAAAAAAGAAATTTGCGGAGTTTTATTTCCATATGTTTCATCTATTTGAGATGTCTTCTTACTAAAAATTGTAATCAATTACAAATGATGGGAAAGCCTACTGAACTACTGTTCTTTGTGGTATCCCTAAATAATTTAATAAACATATTAAACACTACACTGTTGGTGCAGTGCCTTTCTTTAAACTTACCTTTCCTTCAGTTTGAGCTTGTGAGTGCTGTGTATATGGGAGAACTGGGAGGTGAACTTTTTGATATATTAGTGCATATTTTAACTAAATTAGACCTTTAAAAGTAAGCCAAAAATGCTTACCTAGTAGGGGAGATACCATGATCACAAAAGTAATCATATTTTAACAAAAACTAGTTCTAATCTTTAGAATGAAGAACGAATCAAGTGTTTTTTTTTTTTTAATATATATAATAGTCCTAATAACATTGAATGATAGCACATTATAATTTCACTAGACTTTTTCCCCCCTATTTGTATTTCATGTGGGAGGTGTCCCTAAAATGATGATCTTTGACTTGGGGGTGTATGTGTATTTCGTGAGATTGATTTTTATTTTTTTGTTTTTCCAGCATTCTCTTATAAACATTTTTAACCATGCAGACAAATTTGAGAGAATGAACATATATACCTGGTTCTATACCCTCTAGATCCAGTAGTTAACATTTTGCCATATTAGCAAAATATGTGTGTATATATGAAAATAACTTTGTTGAGCTATTTGAAAGTAATGGTTATTGTGATACTTCATCTTTAAATACATGTGCTTGTATCTCCTAAATATGAACCTTATTCTGTACAACAACTGTACCATTATCACCTCTTAAAAAATTAACAAATTCTCTAATATCATCCAGTAGTCAGTGTACAGTCACTTTTCTCCATCTGTCCTCAAAATGTCTGTACATAATAGTGTGGTTTTTCAAATCAGAATTCAGTCAAGGTTCATGCATTGCATTTGGTTTCATTTGAATTTTATCATGGTATCATTTTGACAGAAATATTTCTTGTTTTTCTAAGGGTCACATGTAATGATTTAATATTCAGATCATTCCATTTTCAAATCAGAATTGTGTTTTCAAGTTTCGTTAACTTTTAATTGGTATATATGTGGTATTTTCATTTTTTCAGTTGTGTATATACATGTTTTGATGAATTTCCCATATTGCTTTCCCTGCACCTTATAAAATCTTGAATCTTTTGCAAGGTTTCCTATTTCATTTCCCAATTATTTATTTATTTATTTAGACAGAGCCTCAGGCTGTTGCCCTGGGTAGAGTGCTGTAGTGTCACAGCTCACAACAACCTCCAACTCTTGGGCTTCAGCAGTTCTCTTGCCTCAGCCTCCCAGGTAGCTGGGACTACAGGTGCCCGCCACAACGCTTGGCTATTTTTTGGTTGTAGTTGTCATTGTTGTTTGGCTGGCTGGGACTATATTTGAACCCGCCAGCTCTCCTGTATGTGGCTGGTGCCCTAGCTGCTGAGCTATAGGCGCTGAGCCAATTTTTTGTTTTTTGATACAAAGTTTCACTTTGTCACCCATGGCAGAGTGAAGTGGCCTCCTATCTCATAGCAACTTCAAACTCTTGAGCTCAGGTGATTCTCTTACCTCAGCTTCCCAAGTAACTGGGACAACAGGTGCCACTGCCACCGCCCCTCTCTCTCCCCCACAACACCCAGCTATTTTTAGATCTCACTCTTCTCAGGCTGGTCTTGAACTCCTGAAAATCTACTGGCCTCTGCCTCCAGAGTGCAGGGATTTGCATTGGGTTACATTGTCTCCCAGCCCTTCATTTCGCAGCATTTTGCATTGGGCTACATTGTATTGTCAGATAACATCTTATGATTAGTGATGGCTTGACTTCAAACCATGTGGAAGTGATAAGCTAGGTTGTGCACTTGTTAGACTTGCAGGGATATTTGGAGACCATTTATTTATGAAATTAATGGTTGGTGAAGGTTTCAGCCTTGTCAGCTTTTGTTTCCTTATGCAGTCTCTTGACTTCAGAGATGAGGAAATGAGGACATTCTGTTAGTGTATTTTACCAGATGTGATTGTTGAGAGTTGACCTGTCGGTGTCATATTAGTTATTAGGGTTTATAAAAGTGATTTTTGTTGATGTTACATAAGGATTGGCTTTTATTTTGGGCAAGGATTTACAATTCGAATGAGTCTGTGTTTATATGAATTTGTAAATAAGTATTTAAAATAAATGTTAAAGGAGGCTCACAAATATAGATTAAGAGAAAGTTTTATTATTTTTTAAATGTAGCATAATTAAAGGAAGCTGGTAAAGGAGTTATAAAGGTGAAGCATATACTAGTGGAGGCAGAGCCAAAGAAAATGTTGAGAATCTCTGGTTATGATCCTAATTTTTTGAGAAGCAAGTCTTCTTTTTTTTTTTTTTTTTGAGACAGTCTCCCTTTTGTTGCCCAGGATGTGGCCTCAGCCTGCCTCACAGCAACCTCAAACTCCTAAGCTCAAGCATTCTTCCTGCCTTGTCATCCCAGGAGTGTTGGCCTTACAGGCATGAGCCACCATGCTCGACCTGAGAAACAAGTCTTAAGGCTAGTCTGTCTTTGTGGGGAGAATAATTAGACCCTACCTCTTGTTGGGAGGAGTGTCAAAGAATTTATAGGTTTTTTTTTTTTTTTTTTTTAAACTACCCATGATCATTAAGAGAGACATAAACTAATGTCAAACAAAAGTATAATTATTCAGAAAAAAGACTTGAGTACCATGAAGATTTTATAAAAGATCGATACCTTGTGTTTGAAAACAGAAACAATAAAGAATTAATATTTATGGCATTGGGCATCATAATGCAATTTGTGGAATGTAACTATTGATGAACATACTGTTTCCAGAAAGGAGTATTGAATTTGACAGTTGAACAATTTAACATCACAGAAGCATCCTCCCCCCACCCCACCCCCCACCCCCAAGGCCAGGCATCCAAGCATCTAGGTCAGAACCACAAGGGAAGTCAATATAAAAGTCTTTCTTTGACATCACTGTTACTACTCATATAGTCAGGTGGCTGATTAGGTGCATTGTTTAGGAAATGTGATACATTTGACGTTTTCTGAGACTTCAAGATTGAAATATGGGCTAATGATTAGCTATGACTGTGCTCAGACTTTGGGTGTATTTTCTATTAAATAGTAACTATATACTCGAGTATAAGTATATAGTTGAACTCGGCACAAATTTTGTGCCGAAAAAACTCGACTTATACTCGAGTATATACAGTATTTTCTTTGAACAAGAACTACTTAGCTTCACCGTCCATTTGATTACATAGCTTTAGGACTGAATGTTTTCTTTTCAGAGATACATCTGCCCTGAAATGACTAGGTTCTATGTTACTGTGTGTATTTAATCATTTGCATGCCTGCTGTGTGCCAGGTATTGTACTCGGGGCAGAGTTTATAGTGGTATTCACAAGAAACCCCAATGCCAGTTCCAAAAGGATAGCTCTAAAAACTTTTTGAGTGGGGGCATTATTGTTGAAATAAATATATAGCTTGCCAGTATGATTAATATGCAGATGTATGTTTGCATATAAAGCTTATTATTTCATAGCTTTGCCTAAGGGGGTATGTTGATATTATTTGTGATCAGTAAGGGGGTATTAGTCATAACATTATTTTTTTGAGTGCTTTGCAATTTTCATTAAATGGGATATGTGATGAAGTTGAAGACTCTTGTGAGAATGTGAAAAAGAAAATTTCTTTTTCTTTTGTCTTTCTGTAATCAAAAGAGATCTTATACCTCTAAGCCTTATTGTCATTATAAAATGAGAATGAGGGACTAGACAGTTTCTACTCAGGCCTTCTTAGGTCTAACATTCACAAGGAAAAGAGTGGGTAGAAGTTCTGGATGGGAAAGATGGTAGGAAGTGTCAGTGAAGTGTCAAATTAAGTAGAATCATTTTTTAGACTTTATGGAAGCCAAGACAAAAGCAATGGCTAAAAAATTATAGTGCTTATCTTGTATCACAGGGAAACGTTTTTAAAAATCATATTCTGAAATAAATTTCCAGGCAATCATCTACATTATATAGGTATTAAACTCAATGGACAGTAAGTTTATAATTGATACAGAAGTTGTTTTTTTTTTTTTTTTTTTTTTTTGATACAGAAGTTTTTTTATATGGCTATCTTGAGTACTGGTAAAAATTGAATAGTAAATTAGGCCAGATATAGTGGATCAGGCCTTTAATCTCCTAGCATTCTAGGAGGTTGAAGTGGGTGCATCCCTTGAGCTTAGGAGTTCTAGACCAGTCTGAGCAGGAGCAAGACCCTGTCTGTTAAAAATAGAAAAGAATTAGGTAGGCATTGCAGCAGATGGCTGTAGTCCCAGCTACTCAGGAGGCTGAGACAGGAGGATCACTTGAATTCAGGAGTATGAGGTTGCTATGAGCTGGGCTAATGCCATGGCACTCTAGCTTGGGTGATGGAATGAGACTCTGTCTCCAAAAACAAACAAACAAAAAAAGAAATAATAAGTTATTTTGTGGAGGCTCTTCTAGGGAGACTGCCCAGCAGGGTGGGGAACCTGTGGCCTTAAGACAGCATGTGGCCTTATAGGTCCTTACGTGCAGCTTTTCTATTGAGTCCAGATTTTATAGAACTGGCTGGACGTGCTGGCCCATGCCTGTAATCCTAGCACTCTGGGAGGCTGAGGCAGATAGATCGACTGAGTTCAGGAGTTCTAGACTAGCCTGAGCAAGAGCAAGACCCCATCTCTACAAAAAATAGAAAAAATAGCTAGGCACTGTGGTGTAGTGGGTGCCTATAGTTGCAGCTACTCAGGAGGCTGAGGCAAGGGGATCATTTGAACCCAAGAGTTTGAGGTTGCTGTGAACTGATACCACAGTACTCTACCCAGGGTGATAGAATGAGACTCTCATTCAAAAACAAATACACAACCACATTTTACAGAACAAATCCTTTTATTAAAAGGGGTGCAGCAGAGAAAGATGAAACTTTCTTGCCTCTTTGGTACTTAGAAAAGAACAACCTTGAAATCAAGGCTGCAGGCTCTCCACCCCAGTACAGGGTTTGCTCATTTTAAGCATTATTTTTAGCATTGTTATTCCTGTATATGAGACACTGTGTTTTCTAAACATTATCTCATTTAACATTTTGGCAGCACTGTTGGGGAGGAAATTTGAGTTGAAGGAGATTAAATGTGGTTCCCAGGGTGCACAGCTGTGGAGTAGTGCGTCTTTGAGTCATTAAGTCACATCAATAGGCTCTGTTGCTGAGGCTCATGGGCAATTTATGTGAACTGAAGTTTTCAGCATTTGTAGATAAAAACAAAATGTCGTGGCTTGGCGCCCATAGCTCAGTGATTAGGACGCTGGCCATATACACGGAGGCAGGTGGGTTCGAATCTAGCCCCGGCCTGCTAAACAACGACAACTGCAACAAAAAATAGCTGGGCCTTGTGGAGGGCTCCTGTAGTCACGGCTACTTGGGAGGCTGAGGCAAGAGAATGACTTAAGCCGAAGAAAAGTTAGAGGTTGCTATGAGCTGTGGCGCCATAGCACTCAACCCAGGGTGACAGAGTGAGACTCTGTCTCAAAAAAACGAAAACAAAATCTCATAGTAAAGGACCATGTTCTAGCTTTTAAAAGCAGTATGTTAACTGTTAACTGTGTCTACATGAATATGTTTTTTAAAATTTCTTTAAAATTTAGGTTCATTTGCAGAGAGGACAGGATCATCTTTTTCTTCCCTCTTACCTGGGGATTTGATGGAAGCGAGAAGAGCATGTTATAAAGTGACAGTCGTTGTGCTCAGTTTAGGGTTGAAACTAGGACCATTGTTAATTTGTGAAGCCAGTTTGTCGGCACCTATTTATAAAGCTCTTGATTCCCTCTACATGCTAACATACTACAGTGCGAGGTGGTGGGTTGGGGATGTGTTAGAAACCATTACTATAGTGACACTGAATTGTTTCTGTCCTTGATGTGTTTAGGTGAGAAAAGTTGAAAAGTTGGTCTCTGGTTTTGTATATATTCTAGCATCTTCAGTCAATCCAGTACCTATTATGTACTGAATACCTAGATGTGCAAAAGGTGAAATGGTAGGACGTAACCTTAAGAATAAGCTTACTGTATATTATTAATACTTGGGAAGATAAAATAGAAACATAAAAGAATAATAGTATTAGAGATAACATTTCAAAGCAGCAAATGATTATGCACTCCCATTGACCCAGCTCCTTAAGAGGCTGAGACAGGAGGAGCATCACTTGAGGCCAGGAATTTGAGGCTGTGGTGTGCTATGACTACACCCATGAATAGCTGGTGTACTTCAGTCTGGGCGACATAATGAGACTCTTGTCTCAAAAAGAAAAAGAATAGAATTGACATCGATGAGAAGTTCTTTAGAAGCTCAAAACAGGAATTGCTCAGAGGACTAGGGGGTATCCTAATTATACTTTTTGTAGATAGTTGTTAGGTAACTTGGCTGGAATAATGGTAATTCTGAATATAATTTGAAGAAGTTGAGAGAACTTGGATTTTGATAGTGCCATGGCTTCACATCGTTTTTACAGTACATATGAACTATAGAACAGTTTATCCACGAACTATTGTTATGTTAGGAGATTATTTCAAATGTTGTTCAATACTTTTTTTTTAAGACAGAATTGCACTATATTGCCCTTGGTTAGAGTACCATGGCGTCACAGCTCATAGCAACCTCAAACTCTTGGGCTCAAGCAATTCTCTTGCCTCAGCCTCCCAAGTAGCTGGGATGACAGGTGTCCGCCACAACACCTGGCTATTTTTTGTGGCCATTTTTTGTTGTTGTTGTAGTTGTCATTGTTGTTTAGCAGGCCGTGGCTGGGTTTGAACACACCAGTCTTGGTGTTTGTGCTGGCACTGTGTCCATTGTGCTATGGGTGCCGAGCCTCAATGCCTGTTTTTTAATTAATTAATTATTTATTTTTTTTGAGACAGTTTTTTACCTTATTGCCCTGGCTGGCGTGAAGTGGTGCAGTCATAGCTTGCTGCAGCCTCAAACTTCTGGGCTCAAGTGATCTTCTCACCTCATCCTCCTAAAGTGCTGGGATTATAGGTGTGAGCCCACATGTTGCTAATTCAAAATTTTTTGTTGTAGTAGTGGAGTCTTCCTGTGTTGCTTAGGCTGTATGAGCTCCTAGACTTAATCAGTCCTCCTGCCTCGACCTCCCTTAATGTATTAGAATCACAGGCATGAGCCACTGTGCCAGACTAGCAGTTCCTTTTCTTTCATTCAGTCAGAAGTGGTAACTGTAGAAATAGCAGGAGCAGCTGACATTTTGTACCAGGGTCTGTGCTGAGTATATTATGTACTGCAGTACCCCATTGGTTCAAATATCTAACTAAACTTCGCCATAATAGAAGTGAATTTATGTTGCAATTATTATTGTTATTTTTGAGACAAAGTCTCACTTTGTCACTTTTGGTAGAGTGCCATGGGGTCACAGCTCTCAGCACCCCCAAATTCTTGGGTTCACTGTGATTCTCTTGCCTCAGCCTCCCCGGTAGCTGGGACTACAGATGCCTGCCACAGTGCCTGGCTATTTTTTAGAGATGAGGTTTCTCTCTTGTTCAGGCTGGTCTTGGAACTCCTGAGCTCAGGCAGTCCACTCTCTTTGGCCTCCCAGAATTCTAGGATTACAGGTGTGAGCCACTGCACCCTGCCTCTAAATTAATTATTTTTTGTTACATATAGGACTCAGCAACCTTTTCTGGTTATTTCAGATCAAAACTCTTGATTTAGTGTAAAGGTCAGGTTTTTAGGTCATGATTGTTGTGGTTAAGAGTTTTCTGGGCCGGGTGCAGGTGGCTCATGCTTGTAATCCTAGCACTCTTGGAGGCTGAGGCAGGTGGATTGCCAGAGCTCAGGAGTTCAAGACCAGCCTGAGCAAGAGAGAGACCTTGTCTCTAAAAATAGCCAGGCGTTGTGGTGGGCACCGATAGTCCCAGCTACTTGGGAGGCTGAGGCAAGAGAATCGCGTAAGCCCAGGAGTTTGAGGTTGCTGTGAGCTGTGACGTCAATAGCACACTACTGAGGGCAACAAAGTGAGACTCTTTTCTAAAAAAAAAAAAAAAAAAAAAAAAAAAAAAAGTTGTTTCTGGCTTGACTGCTTTATAAACTCTGGTATAGTTGAGAAACCTATTACATCAACAGCTTAGAGAAATGAAGTCAAGACCCTTACTTAGACTTGTTGATTTCACGTACAACTTGCAGGGAACTCTTTGCAAACTCAGCAGAACGGTCAGTTTTTAGAGAAACTTTTGTCTGTGTGTATGTGTTTTATTTGGGTCTTTGCTCTATTTCCTGCTTTTCTTCCTCACCCCAAATGCGTGTATTCCCTGTGCTCTATAGCTATTTACCCATCTCTTCCAGTCTCCACTGAAGTAGTCTCGATATTATATTCTCATGCCTTCTGTTTTACATGGTACTTTTCTTCCTTTAAAAGCACCTTGGGCTTTTCAGTGGGTTCATGAGAGCTAAGGACCCTTTACGATGGACTGTCTTTCTCTACTTGTTAATGTACACAGTTCAGATTTTTGAGGCACTCTTAGGATTCTTGTTGATATACAGTAATCTTTAAAATATTTAAAGGTGTTTAAAGTTACGCATATATTTTAAACACAAATAAATAGAACCTTTAATTTTCTAT
This sequence comes from Loris lydekkerianus, assembly GCA_963574355.1. Lineage (NCBI taxonomy): Eukaryota > Metazoa > Chordata > Mammalia > Primates > Lorisidae > Loris > Loris lydekkerianus. The sequence continues at coordinate 47,667 of CAUYPK010002350.1, forward strand.
TACCGTATATACTCCAGTATAAGCCGAGTTTTTTCAGCACAAAATTTGTGCCGAAAAACCCGAACTCTGCTTATACTTGGGTCATACAGGTTATTTGATTCAGTGTGCGTGCACCTAATCAAATGCACATAGTCTCTGGTCATCTTCTGCCCTCCGTTTGAGGGGGCGGTGCTTCAGCTCAGTCCACAAGTCACGGTAGGCGGCTGAACTGAACTGTATTCCACTGAACTATTTAATCCACAATATTTAATGGCACATATAATTAAGTGAAAACCCCATTTAAGGCAGTAAAGTCTTATAAATAAATGTTTATAAATCCCGAATCCTTATAATCAGGGGTTTTGGAGTATAAGGATTCAGGATTTTTAACCATTTATTTACAATGCTTTACTGTCTTAAACGGTTTATTCACTTTATTAAAGGTGCCATTGAATACTATGGGTTAATGTGGTATGTTAATGGTATACAGTATATCAAACAATTGTAAATATAATCATGTGGTATTTTAATGGTATACAGTATATCAAACAATTGTAAATATAATCATGTGGTATTTTAATGGTATACAGTATATCAAACAATTGTAAATATAATCATGTATTTAAATGTATAAAAAAAATTAAGTTTACCGTAATAAAAAAACTGTTACCGTAGTTACACAAACACTTCCTCTTACACGGCCACTACGTTTTCTGCACTTTATTTAAAGTTTTAAAGTTGTTGGTGCTAGTTTACAGTTTTTCTTTAACAATAAATATTGAAAAGCAAAAAAAAAAAAAAAAATGTTTTTGAAGCTACTGTAGTGTAGCTAATGCAATACACAAGTCTTTTGTCTTTTTTTTTTTGTGTGTGTGTGTTCTTAGTCATCACTATGAGGTAATAAAGATAGCAAAGTTGCAAAGATTAAAAATCTACAAAACTTCATCCACTTTACAAAATTCTTATAGCCAAGTGTATTATTTCTATCTCACGCACATTGGTTGACAGAAACTGCACTTTAACTTCTACTAAATGCCTTTATTCCTGTGGAACATCTGTCAAATGTTCCTTCTTTCTTTTGACTCTCATTAAATTAAAGTATTCATTTAATTAACCAGTTGAGGTATAGCTGTTTAAATGAGTTATTTGCATTTCTGAGGCCCACCAAAAAGGAGGAATCTATTTCAGTGGTTTTATTAGGGACCTTGCTATATTTTCTTAGGGTATCTGGGTTTTATTTGAAAACTCAGGGAATACTTTGGGACAGTACTTCTCACAGGCTTCCACTCAAGAACCTTCAAAAATAGGGAAGAATTAACTAATATGTGGTAAGACCCTTGAAATAGCCCAAAGGAAAACACTCCCTCTAACACAGGAGTATGTTTATTAATTTGCCAATTCAAAGAGTTGTATTTCCATGAATAGGACATAATTTTAGATTCAGTCTCTCCATAAACATTCCCTAATATAGCTTGTGCCCTAATATAAAAGACAGTGAGATGTGATATGCGAAGAACCTGGGCCTTATGTTAGATGATCATAGATTCAATTCATAGCTCAATAATTTACTACCTGTCTGGCTTGGACAACCAGAGTGAATCTCTGAGTGTCAGTCTTCTCATGGAGATTATAATAATATCTTATTCCACTAGGTTATTGTTAGGATTAAATCAGTGATGACATATGGGGTTGTGCTTAGTATAGAGCCAAATATATTTTAGAAACACAATAAATATTGTCTTCTTCTTCTCTCCTTGCATTTTTCCTTCAAAACTTTACCAACTAGAAGAAGGAACATTACAAAAGAACAAATGACTCTACTTACTCTAATAGATTCCCAAATGACCATTTTATTTAGTAAACCTATAGACTGAAAAGAGATTCAGAATTCAATCTGTGAGTGAAGGATTTTTGAATATGAAATTAACACCATTCTTTGCTCACCAAGTGAGATTGGCATAACTCTTGACTTTGAACAATTAAAAGAATTTGGTTCAGAGCCTTTACTTAAACAAGCCACTAACCATTTCCCTGAGGCCCTCTTATGAAGGAAAAGCTCAAAGAATTTAATATTTTTATTTCCAAAAGATATTTTAAATGTGTGTGTATTACATGTATTCAGGGCTGAGGGACATCAACTCCCACACAGTCAAAAATCTACATATTACTTTTGACTAATAGCCTACTGTTGACTGGAAATTCAATGATAACACAAAATATCAATTAACACATATTTTACATATCATATGTATTATATGCTGTATTCTTATAATAAAGTAAGCTAAAAGAAAGAAAATGTCATTAGTAAAATGTTAGTAAAATTATAAGGAATATAAAATATATTTACTATTTATTCAGTGGAAGTGGATTGTCATAAAGGACTTCATTTTCATCATCTTCAACATCTTCACGTGAGTAGGCTGGGAAGGAGGAGGAAGAAGAGACATTGATTTTGCTGCCTAGGGGTGGCAGAGGAGCAAGAAGTGGAGGATACAGAAGGGGAGGTGGGAGAGGCAGGAGCACTCTTTATAACTTCATAGAAACATAATTTATGTTTGAATTTGTGGTTTTTTATTTCTATAAAAATGTTGTCATATAGTACCAATCCTTCCACCATTTGCTGTAGTTTCAGAGCCTGTAGCATAGAAATATGTTAACCAGTTTGATGAAAGTATTTCAAATTGTATATAAAACCAGCACATGGTACCCCATAATTGCATTAATTTAAAAGTGATGATTTAATAAAAGAAAAAAAAAGAAGAGAAAAACAGTCTTGAATAATCAGAATGTTTCTGCCAGATTCTTTAGTATCAATTTGTTTTCAGTCACTGTTTCTAAATTCTCTTCCTCATCATCTGGCACCGGTTCTAAAACACTCTATCAAGTTGTCTTCTGCTAATTCCTCTGGCATGGTGTCTATTAACTCTTGAATTTCTCCAAGAAACCCTTCACCTCCTCTGCCCCCACTTTTTTTTTTTTACCATAGCCATGAATGATTTCTTTGACTGGCTCTATTGTAAATCCTGTGAATTCACGTATGACATGTGGACACAGTTTTCTCCGGCAGGAATTTATTGTTTTATTTATTGATTTGATGGCTTTCATAGTTTTTTAAATATATAACACTGATGGCATCCTAAGTGGTATAATGCTTACAGAATTTCATGATATTCTCTTTATCAAGATTCTTTGTCATATCGTTGATAATCCTCTTCAGAGAATACTACAAATTTCCTTTTCCTTTTTTCACAATGTCCTTACACTGGATTCATTTATCTTGAAATTGTAGTCAACCGCAACTGCAGACCTCAATCTACAGTATATATCAGGCAATTCAACTTTTTCCTGTAATGTCATAACTTTGCTTCTTGGGAGCACTTTCTGCATCCCTACTGGCACTTAGTCTGGTCCCATGATGTTATATGAGGTTTACATTATTGCACTAAACATAATAAAAAATATGCAAGAACTGTGAGTGATAATCTTTGACTTTGTATAATAACTAATTTACTAAATAGAGAAACTGTTCATACAGAGATGATTAGAGCCATACAGCATTTTAAATGGATACTGAAAACACTAGAGCTCACCACAAAAACAAAAGCAACAGGAAGTGACTATAAAGTTATTAATACAGTATGTGCTATGGTTAATTTACATAGTTATGATTTAATAGTATAGCTTTACATTTGTCTACATTTTTCTCCACTTTGAATGATGCCATGTATGGTCTGTGAGTGCCTGTGTATGTAAGTTTTAATAAATTTTAACTTTTTATAATAGACATGCATATTTTATGGTAGTAAGTGATAAAATAGATTAGTATCTATATATATTTTATATATTCATGACACACATAAGTTATTTTTAACTTTGTCCATATTTCTAGGTTGTGTAATTTGTCTGCAAACATTTTCCAGTTGTTGCAAATCTCAAAAAAATTTTCAGTATAATTATTGAAAGAAATCTGTGCATAAGTGGATCCATGCAGTTCAAACCCACATTGTTCAGGGTCAACTGTATGTTCATTTGGACTTATGTTTTTCCCTTCATCTTGGTTTACTCTTATGGTATACTTGAGGCTCACTACACGATGAAGGTAAAAAATGGCATTATAAATGGAATAGTCTTGATTTTCTTGCTAAGGACTATAAACATACTACTGTAGCTCCTGACTTGCAAGCCAACTAATAAGTTCATGCCCAATTTTCACAAGAAAATAAAGAAACTCTGAAACACATTGACTATATTTGCTAGTGCTGAGAATGAGCAGGGCTCAGCTGGCAAAAAGACAAATAAATAAATAAACAATATTTATTAATCCCCAAATATAGACATTCCTAATTCATATTTTTTAATATTTCCTATTTTTTAATCCCCCAAAATAGACGTTCCTAATTCATGGAAAAGCTTAATGGGGCAGTATAAGATGATCCTAAGCAAAAGTTGCAACTAAGATACTATCATTACATTGCAACTGATGCCTCTGCTCACTAGATGCCACAAGTCAACCAACAAGTTAGGTCAACCAACAAGTTGACCTAAAATGCATATTCTAGGACCTCACTTCAGACCTACTACATTAGCATGTAGGTGGCTCTGAAATATACCAAAATCTGAGAACCTCTGCCATGAAGAAATACCAAAGGCCAATGAGTTAGTTAAACAGGGACATTTGAATCTCATTGCTTTATACTTTCTTTACAAATAACTTACTATAGTACTTATTGTGTGATAGGCTTATCCAAACCTCCATAGGAATCAGAAGAAGCACAAGTCATTTTTAGGTTCTGAGATCCTGAAATATAAAAAACGATGAGATACCAAACAAGAATTATGAAATGAGCAAAACTGATTTGCTTCAAAATCAATTAACACACCAGTAGCATTTCCACACATTGGTAAAGCTCCTCAATAGGTACCTGTAAAATAAAAATGAAGATATTATTTTCAGAAGCAACAAGAATTATACATTTATTCAGAAATAAGTTGAACAAAAGACATATAAATCTCTATGGAGAAAAATTATAAATGTCTTTTGAAGAGTAAAAGGAAAAAGATCTGATTTAATGAACAGATGAGATGAGAAAACTCAATATTTTAAAAATGACAGTACATACCAAAATTAATCAAATAATTTAATGCACTTTCAATCAGAATTTCAAGGCTTTTTTTGAAGAATTTGGCAAGATGATTTTAAATTGATATAAAATAATAGAGTTAGGGCAATATTAAAAAATAATAAATGAGAATACACACTCTAATAGAGAGCATAAGTCAATACTTCTTAGTAATTAGGCAGTGTGGTATTGGTTGAAGAATAGAAAAATATGAGAGAAATAGAATTAATTGTCCTGAAAAAGGCCTGTCCATCTATGAAAACATACAGAAATCAGCAGGACAAAGTTAAAAAGATTGGTTGCACAAATGCTGATATGACAATTGCTCATGGCAAAAACAAAGTTAGAGGAGTGGCAGAAAGATGGCAGGATAGCAGAATAAAAAGGAATAAAAGTGTTCCCTTTTCTCCATATCCACGCCAACATCTCTCCACGAATGGATTAATAAATTGTGGTATATATACACCATGGAATACTATGCAGCCTTAAAGAAAGTTGGAGACTTTATCTCTTTCATGTTTACATGATGGAGCTGGAACATATTCTTCTTAGTAAAGTGTCTCAAGAATGGAAGAAAAAGTACCCAATGTACTCACCCGTACTATAAAACTAATTTAGGACCTTCACATGAAAGCTATTACCCAATTACAACCTAGGAATAGAGGGAAGGGGGAAAGGGTGGGGAGGGAGGGGGGGTAGAGGGAGGGGGATTGATGGGATTATACCTGTGGTGCATCTTACAAGGGTATATGTAAAACTTGGCAAATGTGGAATGTAAATGTCTTAGCAAAATAACTGGGAAAATGCCAGGAAGGCTATGTTAACTAGTGTGATGAAAATGTGTCAAACAGTCTATGAACCAAGTTCATATTGCCCCATGATCATATTAATGTACACAGCTATGATTTAATAATAATTAAAAAAAGACATCATCTCTTCCACGGGATGTTGGTGCCTTAAACAAATACAGCCAGCTTCCTACCAGGCCCCCCACCTAGTTGAGGATGGGCTGATATCTTGAGAAAGACAGATCTGTGAGAATCACAGGAATCAAACCAAAGCCCAGACCAAGCTATACCTAGAGTCTAGTCTGTCTGTGAACATTTTGGTTACATAAGCCAAGAAATCCTCTGCATAATTTAAGCCATTTTGAAATAGGTTTTCTGTTACAACTGAAAGCAATCCCACAGGTAGACATGGTTAACATAGAAAATGACTAAAGGCATCATAGAAGATTAAGAGAAGAAATTTTGAAACCACATTACCTAGCCTGGCTCCCAGCTCTGAATCCCTCACTGTCTGAGGGAGTCATCCAGACTTACTGTGCCTTGGTTTCATCACCTGTAAAATGGGGATAATAATGCTGACTTCACAATGCAAAGAGTTAGTAACAGGGAATTAATAAAAAAAAAAATAGTTAATATGTATAAAAGCTAAGAACAGTATCTACTCTAGCACATTGTCGATGTTCCAGTAGGAGGGAGACTTTATTAAGGTGCTTCTGTTCCTGACAAATCTATCATTCAACTATTTATAATTATGTTATGTAAGCATATGGTACAGTATTAACATTTCTGCTTGTAAATTTCACTGCAAACCTCATAGCTGGATTAACTCCTAAGATCAAGAATGAACTGCCAATAGATTCATGACTGAACCTAGAACTTCTGAGCCATTTGGTTGATTCAGAAAATATTAAATCCCTCTTATATGAAAGATACTGGACATATAAACACACTCATTTAATAACAACTGTGGTGAGTCAAATATTATTGTAAAGCTCTTGGGTGATAGCAGAGAACAGATGAGACCCAGTCTCTACCCTTATGGCCCTTGAAGTGCCCTTGTGAGCATCACAGCTAAATCATGTTCTTTATCCTTCAGTCATTCACAGCCTGGTAGGGCAGTTAAAGTCCTATACAGAAAACAACGTACACCTGCAAGACACTATGATAAGTACTATCATATGTGAAATGCCTGGCAGCTGGGCCAAGGCAACAAGGATGGTTAGACCAGGTGTCCTCAGACTGAGGCCTGCGGGCCACATGAAGCGGTGTGAATTCTATTCCCATTTTGTTTTTTACTTCATATTTGCTAAAGGTAATACTCAATATGATGAGATCTCAATTATTAATATTTATGCACCCAACCACAACGCACCTCAATTTATAAGAGAAACTCTAACAGACATGAGCAACTCAATTTCCTCCACTTCCATAGTAG
>CAUYPK010002351.1:0-42090 GCA_963574355.1 Loris lydekkerianus
CCATGAACAGACAGATGGCAGCAATGTCAGAAATCAAATTCAGAATATGGATGGTAAATAAGATAAATAGAATGGAAGAAAAGATAGAAATTAAATTCCAAAGATTGTCTCAAGAAATTAATGAATTCAAAGACAAAGTCACCAAAATATGGACATAATGAGAAAGAAGATAGTAGAACTCAAGGAAATGAAAAAGTAAGTTGAGGAGCTCCAAAATACAGTAGAATCCCTCAGTAAAAGAGTTGACCAGGCAGAAGAAAGGGTCTCTGAAACTGAAGACAAAACTTTTGAATGTTCCCAAACACTCAAAGAGGTAGACAAGTCAGTTTTTGCTCTCTGACAAATAATCAGAGAGCAAAAGCTGATTATTTCCTGAGAGTTGTGGGATCAATCCAAAAGATCAAACATTCATCTTATAGGAATTCCTGAAGGAGAAGAGGATGGTCCTAAAGGTACAGATGCTCTACACCCAGAGCTCTTGGAGGAGAATTTCCCAAGCATTGCAAGAGATACAGAACTTCAGATAGTAGACAGTTTCAGAACTGCAGCAAAACTCAATCCAAATAAAGCACCTTCTAGACACATTGTGATTAACTTTGCCAAAGTGAAGATGAAGGAGAAAATTCTTCAAGCAGCCACATGTTAGAAAAGCTTCACCTACAAAGGGAGAAATATCAGAATGACTGCAGATCTCTCAGCTAAAACCTTTCAAGCCAGAATAGGATGGTCATCAACCTTCAATCTCCTAAAACAAAACAACTTTCAGCTCAGGATCCTGTATCCAGCTAAACTGAGTTTCATTTGTGAGGGAGAAATTAAAGACTTCAATGACATACAACCATTGAAAAAATTTGCCATAACTAAACCAGCTCTCCAGGATATTCTCAGACCCATCCTCCACAATAACCAGTGCAATGCTCTACCTCCAAAGTAAACTCACCCAGAAATTTTTCAACAAAACCCAACTTCCACAATGGTGAAAGGATTAAAAATGTCCACTGGACATCCAAAAGTCATGACACCCAAACACAACCAGGCTTATCAATTCTCTCAAAGAATGTGAATAGTTTAAAGTGCCTTCTAAAGAGGCACAGGCTGACTGACTGGACACACAAATTCAGACCAGATGTCTGCTGTATACAAGAATTTCACCTTACCTTAAAGGGTAAAAATAGACTCAGGGTGAAGGGATGGACTTCAATATACAGGCAAATGGAAACCAGAAAAAAGCAGGGTTTGCAATTTTAGTTGCAGATACAATTTGCTGAAACCAACAAAGATAAAGAAAGATAAGGATGATCACTACATATTTGTCAAGGGAAACACCCAACATTAAGAGATTTCAATAATTAACTTTTATGCACCCTATCAGAATGCTCCTCAATTTATGAAGCAGACCCTAATGGATATGAACAACTTGATGTCTTCCTGACTATAATAGTTGAAGATTTTAACACCCCTTTGATAGTTTTGGATAGATCCTCCAAGAAGAAACTAAACAAAGAAATATAAGAATTAAACCTGACCTTAGAATAAATGGACTTAACAGACCTCTACAGAACATTTGATCCTAATAAAAATGAATATACATTCTTTCTCATGAGCCCACAGATCATCCTCCAAAATAGATCATATCATAGGACACAAGTCTAATCTCAACAAATTTAAAAGAATAGAAATTATTCCTTGTACCTTCTCAGATCACCATGGACTAAAAGTTGAACTCCACAGCAACAGGAATCTTCATACTCAGACAAAGTCATGGAAACTAAAGGATCTTAGGCTGAATGATAGCTGGGTCAAAGATAAGATTATGAAGGAAATCACCAAATTTTTGGAACAAAATGATAATGAAGACACAATTTATCAAAACCTGTGGGATACTGCAAAGGCAGTCCTAAGAGGGAAATTTATAGCATTGGAAGCCTTATCAAGAAAACAGAAAGAAAGGAAGCCAAAAACTCAATGGAGCATCTCAAGGCACTGGAAAAGAAAGAGCATTCCAACCCAAAACCAGCAGAAGAAAAGAAATAATCAAAATTACGGCAGCATTAAATGAAATTGAAAACAAAAGAATCATTCAGGAAATCAACAAAACAAAAAGTTGGTTTTTTTAAAAGATTAACAAAATTGATAAACAATTTTGGCAAATGTAACCAGAAATAAAAGAGTAAAATTTCTAATACAATCTATTAGAAATGATAAAGGAGAAATAACAAGACACTTCAGAAATTAAAAAAATCCTCAGTGATTACTACAAAAATCTTTATTCCCAGAAATATGAAAATCTGAAGGAAATGGACCAATACCTGGAAGCACGCCATCTTCCTAGACTCAAACTGAAAGAATTAGAAATCTTGAATAGACCTATATCAATCACTGAAATAGCATCAACAATAAAAAATTTTTCCAAAAAGAAAAATCCAGGACCAGATGGCTTCACATCCAAATTCTATCAAATCTTTCAAGAGGAACTAGTACCTGTATTATAGAACCTTTTCCAAAGCATAACAAAAGAAAGAATACTTCCCAACACATTCTATGAAGCAAATGTTACCCTGATCCCCAAACCAGGAAAGGATCCAACAAAGAAAGAAAATTATAAACCAATATCATTAATGAATATCAATGCAAAAATATTTAATAAGATCTTAGCAAACAGAATTCAACAACACATCAAAAACATTATACACCATGATCAAGATGATTTTATTCCAGGGTTACAGGGTTGGTTCAACATATGCAAATCTATACATGTAATACATCACACAAATAAAATAAAAAACAAACAGTATATTATTCTCTCAATTGATACAGAAAAAGCCTTTGATAATATCCAGCATCCTTTCATGATCAGAACACTTAAGAAAATAGGCATAGAAGAGACATTTCTTAAACTGATAGAGGCCATCTATAGCAAACCCACAGCCAGTATCATACTGAATGGTGTAAAGTTGAAACATTTACACTCACATCAGGAATGAGGCAAGGATGCCCCCTGTCTCCATTGCTATTCAACATAGTAATGGAAGTCTTAGCCATAGCAATCAGGCAAGAAAAGGTGATCAAGTGTATCCAAATAGGGTCAGAGGAGATCAAACTCTCACTCTTAGCTGATGATATGATACTAAACTTGGAAAATTCCAGAGACTCAACTACAAAACACTTAGAAGTGATCAAGAAATACATCAGCATCTCAGGATACAAAATCAATACTTATGAATCAGTAGCTTTTATGTATGCCAACAATAGTCAAGCTGAAAATAGACTCAAGGACTCTATTCCTTTTACGGTAGTGCCAAAGAAGATGAAATATCTGGGAATTTACCTAACAAAGGACATGAAAGATCTCTATAAATAGAATTATGAAACTCTGAGAAAAGAAATAGCTGAAGATGTTAAGAAATGGAAAAACATACCATGTTCACAGCTAGGAAGAATAAACATTGTTAAAATGTCCATACTACCCAAAGCAATATACAGATTTAATGCAATCCCTATTAAAGCACCATTGTCATACTTTAAAGAACTTGAAAAAAATAGTATTTCATTTTATATGGAATCAGAAAAACCTTGAATAGCAAATACATTACTCATAAATAAGAACAAAGCAGGAGGTATCATGTTACCAGACTTCAGACTATACTATAAATCTATACTGAAAAAAACAGCATGGTACTGGCACAAAAATAGAGAGGTAGATTTATGGAACAGAATAGAGAACCAATAGATGAATCCAGCCACTTATCATCATTTGATCTTTGATAAGCCTATCAAAAACATTCAGTGGGGGGGAAAGACTCTCTATGTAACAAATGGTGCTGGGTGAACTCGCTGGTAACCTATAGAAGACTGAAAATAGTCCCCCACCTTTTACCATTAAAAAAAGTTGATTCTCACTGAATAAACCTTTGAATGCATACAAATTCTTAGAATTATTTAGGAGATTGAAGAACCCCAAGATGAAATGCAGAATGTAACAATACAATCTAACTGTATTACAAATACATTAAACAGCCTCACCAAAGAAGGTAGGAGAGAAAAGTATTCATTTGAATAACTTTGGAAATGAGTACAGTGCAAAATGCTAAAGACAAAAGAAACTGTTATCAGTACTGTACTATAATTGATAAAATTGTTTACCATAATACAGGTTAACACTTCTGATACTACTAAACATATCTACTGAAATTGAACATTAAGTATATAGATGAAAAATGATGGGAGCAAGATTTCTCACTTTCAGAATGGTACGCTGCGATTAAAAAAAAGGAGAAAAGACTACAATGATCAATGTGGTGATGGATTAGTGTTGAAGAAACCATTGTGAACTCATGTTTAGCTCAAAATAAATAAAAGTCGTTACGGATAAAATATTTATGTATGTGTGCATATGTATATTTCCTTACTCTGTCACTTGAGAAGTCTTAGAAGCAACACACCCCAATAGTAATGAGCACATAGCACCCAGTTCTTGGTTTCTAATACCATTCTCCAATACATAAACCAGAGCTTCTTGTTGAAATAAATAATTCTAAAACTTATAGAATAAGAAAAACTTATAGTATAAAACTTATACAGGAAATGTACAAGATGAGTTGTAGAGTATCTTGTAATAGCAGAATTTAAGAAAGTGCCAAGAAAAGAAAACCAATGAAAGCAAAATTTCAAAGGAACACAGGAGCTGACTGAAAGAGCTCCCAATGGCAAAAGCTAGAACCATTTGATCAACAAAATAAATTCAGTCATACTGAATTATACCCTAAAACATGACATAAATATATAATAGTTCATCCTAATGTAAATAAATAATTAAAAAATAAGTAATGGAAAAAGAGACAAAACTCTTATTCAGGAGAATTCCAAATAATTGATATATTAATAGATGTTCCATCCTCAAGGAGGTAGAGCAGTCCTCAATCCTTAATTGTAGACTGCAAATAATAACTTCTTTTCAAAGAGTACAGGATAGAAAGAGGAAAAAATAATAGCTTTATAGCAGAAAAATGTGACAAAAGCTACCTTAGCCAGGTGATCAAAGTCTACCAACAATCATGTTGATATATCCTAAATATTAAGTAATGAAAATGGCACTTTACTGCTATGGTATTTCTGTCAAATACACATAATCCAAGTCTACTCAGGAGAAGAATACCCCAAATGAGATACATTCTACAAAATACCTGATCACTGTCAAAGTCATCAAAACCAAGGAAAGTCTGAGAAACTGCACTGCCAAGAACCCAAGAACACATGATTACTAAATCTAATGTATTATTCTGATGGCATTATGAAACAGGATAAAAGGACAGTGAGTCAAAACTAAGAAAATCTGTATAAAGAATGGACTTCGGTTAAAAGTAATGTACCAATTATGTCTTCGCTAATTGTAACAAAAAGACCATTCATTTATAAGGTATTAATAATCAAGGGAACTGTGTATGGTATCTATAGCTACTCTCACTACTACCTTTGCAAGTTTTCTGTAAATTTATAACTGTTCTAAGACAAAAAGTTTATTTTTTTTAAGTCTAAGGTTATGAAAGGCAAAAAATAAATGACATTTTACATAATAGAGGGGGCCAAGATGAAATAGTAATTAAATGTAATACTGAACCTTGGATAAGATCCAAGAAGAGAAAGATAATGTTAGTGGAAAAATTGATAAAATTCAAATTGTACCAATGCTAATTTCTTGGTTGTCATAATTGTACTGTTATGTCATAATTTTACTGTGGTTAGGTAAGATGTTCACCTAGGAGAAATTGGGTGAGGAACATTTGAAATACTGTATTATTTTTAAGAAAATGGTTTTTATCTTGTTAATATAGACAAGATTTTTTCTAAAATTTCCATGGAAAGGCAAAGGAACTAGAATAGCTAAAACAAGTTTGAAGAGAAGAATAAAGTGGGAGGTATCAGCCTATCTAACTTTAAGGTTTATTATATTACTATAGCATTATGAAATGCAGATAAAGCAGCTCTTAATTTATAACATTAAATATTTTTATCCGAAAAAGAAGAAAAGTATAAACTCAATGATACAGGTGCCCATCTTAAGATGCTAAAAAAGAAACAGAAAAATTAAGCACATTTATATCACACTGGTTAACATAGCCTTCCTGGCAATTTCACAATTGTGTTGAGACATTTACATTCTACATTTACTAAGTTTCACATATACCATTGTAAGATGCAAACGTGTCAACCGGTCTGTGAAACTAATGTATGATGCCCTATGATCATACCATTGTACATAGATATGATTTAATAAAAAAATAAAATAAAATAAAATTAAAATTAAAAAAAAAGAAAAATTAAGCAACAAGTAGATAGAAGGATAGATAACAAGATAATAGAGATTAATAAAAATTGTAGAAAAGAAAACAATAGAAAAAATAATTAAACAAAAATCTAGTTCATTGAAAAAAATAAAATAAAATTGTTAAATCAGATTGAATATGAAAAAGGAAAAGACATATTACTGTTATCAGGACTATCAGGAGTCATCACTGGAGATTTTAGAGATATTAACAAAGTAATAAGGAAATGTGAATAATTTTGTCGATCAACTTAACAATTTAGATGAAATGAAAATTTCCTTAACAACACAAACCATCAAAACTTACTCAAGAAGAAATTAAACCCTATGTCTATTAAAGAAATTCATTTGTAATTTAAATGTATCCCACAAGGAAAGTCCCAGTAATACATGAAAACAATAATATATCATGACAAGTGAGATTTATCCCAGGAATACAAGGTTGATTCACCTTTTGAAAAAACAATCAATATAATTAACCATGTCTAATATTTTTAAAACCCAAAAATCTTCTCAATAAATGCAGAAAAAAATTGACAAAATTCAAAACCCATTCATAATAAACACTTATCAGCAAAGTAGAAATAAAAGGAAACATTCTCAATTTGATAAAGGGCATTTATAAGTAACCTATAACTAACATGATTAACACTAAAAGTGTAAAAAAATATGGTTCAGAAGAAGAAAAGTGTGCCCATTCTCGTCACTTCATTCATTATTAGACTGGAGTTTCTAGCCAGCACAATAAGCCAACAAAAGAAATAGAAGGCATACAGATTCAGAAAAAAGCGACAAGACTTTTTTTCTCAGATGACATAATCATTTACATAGAAAATCTAAGATAATCTACAAAAAGCCTCTAAGTTGCAAGATAAAATATCAATAATCAATACGTTTTCATATATTAGCAACATAAAATGAAAAATTAAAAATTTAAAAATACCCCTTACAATACCATCACAATATAAAATAGGCCTAAATCTGACCAAAAAAGTGAACTATTTGAACATTGAAAGCTATAAAACATTACTGAGAATTATTTAATATTAAAGACCTAAATAACTAGGATTATATCCTGTTTATGGGTTGGAAGATTTAATATTGTTAAAAAGTAAATTCTCCAAAAATTTATCAATAAATTCAATGAATCCCAAACAGAGTCCCAGTAGGTTTTTATTTAATAGAAATGAGAAAATGCATAGGAGCTAAAATAGTCAAACAATTGTGAAAAAGAACAAAATGGAGAACTAATAGTACCTGATTTTAAGACTTATCAAAAAACTAAGGTAATCAAAAAAGTGCAACATCGATATATGGATAAATGTAACACCACAGAGTCCAGAAGTAAACAAAATATATTTGAAAAAGTAATTTTGACCAAAGCGCAAAGGCACTTCAATAGAAAAAGGACAATTTTCTCAAAAAATTGTACTACAACATGTCAATGTGCAAAACAACAAACTACAATGCATATTTCTAACCATAAAAAGGAGATCAACTCATAATAGATCAGATATCTAAATGTAAAATCTAAAATTATAAAATGTATATTAAAAAAAGCATAGGTAAAAAAACTCTGCATGTTTAATTAGAAAAATTTTCTATAAAGGGCAAAAAAGGAAGTATTTTAGACTTTGTGTGCCATGTGGTCTTTGTTCCAGCTACTTAACTCTGCTTTTATAGCTCAAAAGCAATCATAAACAATATGTAAACAAGTAGGCATTGCTGTGTTCCAAAAAAAAAAATTTATTGCCAAAAATAGGCAGCAGGCCAGATTTGGCCCATGGGCTCTAGATAGATGAAAAGCATAATTTATGTAAAGAGTTGATTGACTAGACTTCATTAAAATTAAAAACTTTTGCTTAGTGTAATACAAAATCCAGGGAGTGAAATAACAAAGAACACATAAGGAGAAAATATTTGCAAACTATATATATGATAAAGGACTCATGTCAGAACATATAAGTAACTCTGAAACTCAATATTATAAAAAAGGAAAAACTTTTAAATGGGCAAAAAATTTGAACAAACACTTCACCAAAGAAGATATATGGATAGCAAACAAGCCCATTAAAAATGCTCAACATTTAGCCCAAACCAGCTAAAACCACAAAAAGTAACCTTAGGTTACCCTCCCTGCCCATTATACCCTGGAAAATAAACTCCCACCAGCATCACAGCTTACAAATGCCATGGCAACTCTGGGCAGTTACCCTATATGGTTTCAAAAGAGGAGAAACCCTTTCTGGAATTCCCAGAAATCTTATGAATAATCTCCCTCCACCTAACATAAAATTAAAAAAAAAAAAAGAAAGAGAAATGCTCAACAGTATTAGTCATTAGGAAAATACAAATTAAAACCACAATGAAGTATCACTACATACCTATTTAAATGACTAAAATAAAAGTGACAATATTCAGTTTTGGTGAAGATACAGAGGAACAAAAATTCTTAGACATTGCTGATAGATATCAAAAGTGTTACAGTAGGCTCGGCTACTGTAGCTATATGTTCTCCAAGCTATTTTATTTTCCTCCTAACTTAGAAACATAAATTTCCGGGCTGAGCACCTATTAGTGCTCACCGATGAGGTGAGCTCACACTCATCATTCCAGTACTTTGGGAGGCCAGGAGTTTAAGACCAGGTGGGGCAACATAGTGAGACACTGTCTTGAATTGGACAAAATCTTGATAACTAGGATCTACAAAGAATTCAAATTAATCAACAAAAAAAGACTCCCAAATCCCATATATCACTGGACAAGAGACATGAATAGAATCTTCTCTAAAGAAGACAGACAAATGGCTAACAAAAATATAAAAAAATGCTCATTGTTCCTAATCATCAGAGAAATGCAAATCAAACCACCCTGAGATACACCTAATCCCAATGAGAATGGCCCACATCACCAAGTCTCAAAGTGACAGGTGCTGGCATGGATGTAGAGAGAAGGAAACACTTTTACATTGCTGGTGGAACTGCAAACTAATACAATCTTTTTGGAAGGAAATATGGAGACTCCTCAAAGAACACAAAATCCCATTTGATCCTGCAATCCCATTACTAGGCATGTACCCAGAAAAAAACAAATCATTTTATCAAAAGGTCATTTGCACTAGTCTGTTTATCGCAGTTCAATTTACAATTGCCTAAATGTAGAAACAACCAAAATCCCTACCAATCCAGGAACCAATTAACAAGCTGTGGTATATGTATATCATTCAGCCATTAAAAAAGATACAGACTTGATTTGCATTTCTCTGACGATTAAAGATGATGAGCATTTTTTCATGTGTCGGTATACCATGCACCTGTCTTCTGCGGAAAAGCTTCTGGTCAGGACTTTTACCCATAGTGAAATCACTTGTTCTTTTCTTATAATAAGTTTGAGTTCTCTGTGGATTCTGGTTATCAGACCTTTTTTGGAAATGTAACCTGCAAATATCCTCTCCCATTCTAAGGGTAGTCTACTTGCTTTACTCACTGTGTTCTTGGCAGTGCAGAAGCTTTTTAGTTTGATCAGATCCCAGTAATGTATTTTTGGTATTGTTCAATTGCCCTGGGGGTCCTCCTCATAAAGTTTTCTCCCAGGCCAATTTCTTCAAGTGTTTCTCCTGTACTCTTTCCAAGAATCTTTACGGTTTAATGTGTTAGGTTTAAGTCTTTTATCCAGTGAGAGTCAATTTTTGTTAGAGGTGAAAAGTGTAGGACCAGTTTCAGTCTTCTACAAGTCGCCAGCCAATTCACCCAGCTGCATTTGTTAGGAAGTCTTTCCCCCACTTTAAGTTTTTGATAGGCTTATCGAAGATCAAATGCCGATAAGTGTCTAGATTCATCTCTTGATTCTCAATTCTGTTCCATACATCTACCTCTCTATTTTGTGCCAATGCCATGCTGTTTTTATCAGTATAGATTTATAGTATAGTCTGAAGTCTGGTAGCGTTGGTTCCACCTGATTGGTTTTTATTTATGAGTAATGTCTTGGTTATTCAAGGTTTTTTCTGTTTCCATATAAAATGAAGTACTAGTTTTTCCAGATCTTTAAAGTATGGCAGAGGTGCTATAAAAGGGATTGCATTAAATCTGTAGATTGCTTTGGGTAGTATGGAAATTTTAACAATGTTAATTCTTCCCAATCATGAGCAACTTTACATCTTTTGTATTAACCTAGATGGGGGTGGAACACATTCTTCTTAATAAAGCATCACCAGAATGGAGAAGCAAGAGTCTAATGTACTCAATTCTAATATGAAGTCAGTAGATGAGCTAATACAGAGGTAGGGTAGGGAAATGATGTAGTGGGAAGAAGGGAGGAGGACATGGTGTATGATACCTCTCTTGGCAGCAGGACACAATTACAAGAGGGACTTTATCTAACAAATGCAATTAATGTAACCTAATTCTTTGTAACTCAATAAATTCCAAACAATAAAGAAAACATTAAAAATTACCCAGGTGTGATAACACACACCTATAGTCTAAGCTACTACAGAGGTTGAGGGAGGGGGAATGTTTGAGCCCAGGAATTCAAGATGGTAGTGAGCTATGATTGTGCCATTATCCAGAGTGAGATTTAGCCTGGGTGAAAGAGTGAGATTCTGTTTCTAAAAATAAAAAATTAAATATTAATTTAAAAAACAAATTTACTGACCTAAACACCTCCTCCTTTGTAGTTTTATAAATAGCTTGGCCATGTAACTAAGTAACTGAGTTAAGCCAGTGGAATATGGTTTGGAGAGATATATCTCAATTCCAGGCCTAGATCTATTTGTGACTTTCCAGACTTTTCTTTACCCCATCAGTCATCTGTGAAATCAAGGCAACCCAGAGGCTACAAAATGATGCAGCGACAAAGAGATGTATTCCAGATCTCTGATGCCTGAAGGAGATTTACACAGAGACAGCCTCTCCGAGGGAGATATAAACTACTAATGTGTTAAGCTATTGACATTTAAGGATTTGTTACCTCAGTAACTGATAAGGTAACTTTTATAATTTTCTTTCTTCTTTTCCTGTATTTTCTAAAATGCCAGTAAGAAACATAATATTTCTGTGATTAGTAAAAAAAATAATAATTTTTGAAATACAATGAGTCTTAAGTCAGTAATTTCAGTTTGAGAAATTTAGCCTAAACAAATAAACTGAAATGCTGACAAAAACTTATAAAATTTTAAAAAATAGAACAATTTAAATGTAATTAATAAAAAAGTTTAGTATACTATATTCATTTGACAGACGATTAGGCAACAATTAAAATTATTTTAATGAAGACTTTTAATGACATGGCCAAATGTCTACAACATCATATTATATGAAAAAAGCAAAATTAAAAGTTGTTCAAATGTGGAAGAAATAGTTAACAGAAATGTAGTATATCTCTGTATGATTATCTAATATGCATCTATACTTTATACTATCTTCCAAGTTTTCTAAAAGAAACCATAACCAACAGAAGAAAAAAATATTCAGAAAAACAATAATTATGCTGTGATAGAGAAAGACATCAACAATGTTACTGATACAACAGGGCTACTAGGAGGAGCACAGAGGGAGTATAGCTTACCTTCTCCTGTAGAGGAAAGAATCTGACAATAGTGAAAAAGTGGAGTTAGTAGTTCTGGTGCCTGGTGAGATGGGGCACTGAGATGGAGCTGCTTTGTTAGATACATTTCCTGATCACACACCCTCACTCTCCTCAGTATAGCATCAGACTTAAGAAGGATTCTGAGTCACCAGGAAAAAGAAATTTCAACTTAAGGAAACAAGCTGGTGCTAAAAGTTTGAAAAATCAGCAAAAGTACACAAGGAGGGTGTGTCGAGGTTTCAGGTAGTGCAGCAATGTCCTATTTCTTGCAAGTTAAATGGTTTCATGTGCTAAACTGTATATGTATGTTTTGTGCACTTTTGGCTAGTGTGCAATATTTAATAAAAAAAATCAAAACTATTGCAGGAACAGCATCTTCCTAGATAAGACAGAAGAAAGATTTAGAAGCAGTGCAGGAAGGAACAATGCTCAAGGTAGGCCTGAGAATAAGCCCTGAGGAACAGGTACAGTAATCTTTCAATGTCAATTTATTGCTTTGTGGTTTGCAAAGTGCTTCTATAACACACACTGCATTTAAGACTCAATATTGTGTTCAGAGACCTTGAACTCAAGTCAACTGATCATATCCAGTTACTTTTACACTATACTAACTTCAACACAAAATACATTTGTGGATTGAAAAAAAAAATGTAAAGGTATTCTTATCCTTCTCCTCTAAGACTTCGCTTAGTTAAAAGGAACTGGAGTTTTTTCCAGCTCAGCTTCAGCTGGCCACCCTTCATTTTTATCTTCACCAGAAAATGATCTTTGAGTCTCTGTGATGCAGAATATGAAGAATCGGAATAAGAAGACAGAATTAAAGCCAAAAAGGCAAGAAGAGAACTTAGCCAAGAAAGGGGAAAACAAAAAAAGGAAAAAGCATCAGACAGCAATAAAAAACAAGTCTGTTGGACATAGAAGTTTTAGAAGGGAAAGAGGACCTCAACAAATGTGGGCCAACAAGTTCTGGTGGAGTTGAAGCATAGAGGAGTTAGAAGGGAGAGAAATAGGGAATGGGTGAGACACTCATCAGAGATCAGGTAAGGATCCAGATGATGAGCTGGTCCTGATCCCTTTCAATAAAGTGATTTGTTCTATATAAAGTTTAGATTCAGTTGAGGGGCCACTCTTGGGGCTCTGGAGGGACACATGTGGCCTTGGGGCTGCAGGCTCCTTATCCTTCATGGGTAATAAAGGGTCACACTAAAGTTTGCATATTTCAATATTAACATATGAGGTCTGACAATCAGGTCCATGAACTTACTAGAAAAGCCATGCACCTAAGAAAAGAAATAGCTGAAAATGCTAACAAATGGAACAACATACCATGCTCATGGCTGGGAAGAATCGACATTGTTAAAATGTCCATACCACCCAAAGCAATATATAATTTTAATGCAATACCTAGTAAAGCTTCACTGTTATACTTTAAAGATCTTGAAAAAACAATACTTTGTTTTATATGGAATGAGAAAAAACCTCGAATAGCCAAGACATTACTCAGAAATAAAAACAAAGAAGGAGGAATCACGCTACCAGATCTCAGACTATGGTACAAATCGATAGTGATCAAAACAGTATGGTACTGGCACAAAAACAGAGAAGTGGATGTCTGGAACAGAATAGAGAACCAAGAGATGAATCCAGCTACTTACTGTTATTTAATCTTTGACAAGCCAATTAAAAACATTTAATTGACAAGCCATTTAAAAACATGCAGTGGGGAAAAGATTCTCTATTTAACAAATGGTGTTGGGTGAACTGACTGGCAACCTGCAGAAGACTGAAACTGGACACACACCTTTCAACATTAACTAAGATAGACTCTCACTGGATTAAATATTTAAACTTAAGACATGAAACTATAAAAATACTAGAAGAGAGTGTAGGGAAAACCCTTGAAGAAATCAGTCTGGGTGAGTATTTTATGAGGAGGATCCCCCCGGGCAATTGAAGCAGCTTCAAAAATACACTATTGTGACCTGATCAAACTAAGAAGCTTCTGCACAGCCAAGAACACAGTAAGTAAAGTAAGCAGACAGCCCTCAGAATGGGAGAAGATATTTGCAGGTTATGTATCCGACAAAGGTTTAATAACCAGAATCCACAGAGAACTCAAACGTATAAGCAAAAAAAAGAACAAGTGATCCCATAGCAGGCTGGGCAAGGGATCTGAAAAGAAACTTCTCTGAAGAAGACAGGCACATGGCCTACAGACACATGAAAAAATGCTCATCATCTTTAAGCATCAGAGAAAAGCAAATCAGAACTACTTTGAGATATCATCTAACTCCAGTAAGATTAGCCTATATCACAAAATCCCAAGACCAGAGATGTTGGCGTGGATGTGGAGAAAAGGGAACACTTCTACACTGCTGGTGGGAATTCAAATTAATACATTCCTTTTGGAAAGATATATGGAGAACACTTAGAGATCTAAAAATAGATCTGCCATTCAATCTTATTATTCCCCTATTAGGCATATACCTAGAAGACCAAAAATCACATCATAACAAAGATATTTGTACCAGAATGTTTATTGCAGACCTATTCATAATTGCTAAATCATGGAAAAAGTCCAAGTGCCCATCAATCCATGAATGGATTAATAAATTGTGGTATATGTATACCATGGAATATTATGCAGCCTTAAGGATGGAGACTTTACCTCTTTCATGTTTACATGGATGGAGCTGGAACATATTCTTCTTAGTAAAGTATCTCAAGAATGGAAGAAAAAGTATCCAATGTACTCAGCCCTACTATGAAACTAATTTATGGCTTTCACACATAAGCTATAACCCAGTTACAGCCTAAGAATAGGGGGAAGGGGAAAAGGGAGGGAAGGAAGGGGGGAGGTGAGTAGAGGGCGGGGGGTATGGTGGGATTACACCTGTGGTGCATCTTACAAGGGCATATGTGAAATTTAGTAAATGTGGAATGTAAATGTCTTAGCCCAATAACTAAGAAAATGCCAGGAAGGCTATGCTAACCAGTGTGATGAAAATGTGTCAAATGGTCTATGAAACTAGTGTATGGTGCCCCATGACCACATTAATGTACACAGCTATGATTTAATAACAAAAAAAAAAGAAAGAAAGAAAAGCCATGCACCAATGCCAGTGCCTAGTCCACCTTTCAATAATTTTGGAACTCTTTTTCCGAATGGCCACCAGAGCTGTCATCGTATTATCCTTAATGTCCTGAATGTCATCAAAATGTCTTTCTTTCAATATTTCCTTTATCTTAGGGTAAATGTAAAGTCATTGGGGGCCAAATCAAGGAAGTAGGGAGGATGTTCCAATAAAACTATCTGTTTACTGGCTAAAAACTTTTCGACAGAAGAGTGCTGCGTGAGATATTGCATCATCATGCAGCAAAAGCCACATCTTTCTCATGCCAGATTTTCAGTCAAGATTTTCCTATTTATTTTGATGTGTACTTGTTCTGCTATCCTTCTCATGGTCAGCCAATGATTTTGACTCACAATTTGATGAATTTTTGCAATGTTTTCATCAGTTCTCATTACTAGCTGTTCTGAACTCTCTTCATCAGTGACACTTTCTCGCTCCTCAGAAAAAAACATTTAATCCATTTGTACACTGCAATTTCCTTCATGGCATTATCCCCATAAACTTGGATTAACCTGTCCCTGATTTCACTTCTACTCTTGCCAAGTTTAACAAGAAATTTACAAATGTTCGTTCATTGCTCTAATTCAAGCTCTGACATTCTGGCAAGGGCACACAAAAACATGCACCAACAATAATGAACACCACTCACAACATACCACCACATATCCACCTGAACACAGTTGTGAGATACTGATATACCAATGGTGTGAAACCTTGTCAAATTGTTTGTACAGTACTGCCAGTATGAACAAATGATGGCCAGTTCACTAACTTCATTGTCACACTGTATAGTAATACTGCCACAAGGATAATTGGAAATAGATAGAAGTGGGATGGAGGTGAGACTAGAAAAATTAGCAGGATATTTCAAATAGAACAGGCAAGGAGTAAAATAGTTTTGGATCCAGATGCATATGGGTTTAAAACCTGGCTTTTCCTCTTACACATTGTCTAGCCTTGAGAAACTAAATAATATCTCCAAATCTCTGTTGGATCTCCTATAAAATAAAGATAATAATATTACCTTTCCAGAACTGTTGTTATGAGAATTAAATCTGATAATATGTTGTATGTTGCTGGCTATATATTAAGTAATAAATGTCAGTAACAATTACATTAGTAGTAAAGTGGCATTGAAAATAAGAAAACTCAATGGGCACTTATAAGATAATTACCATCAACAGGAGTTGGGGGACTAACAGTACATGTATTTTAAGAAAGATGCAGAGAGAGGAAAAAGATCCTTTAACAACTGCTTTGTTCTCTGCAATAAACACCTTGAATTCCAACCCACTGAATTCCTAATGTCTATCTCTGCTAGGCACAATGCTGAGTAAAAGAGAACCACTTAGCAAATGCCATTTGTTGTAAGTTTAAGTTTCTTTTACTTCTTACATCCTCTCTACTTCATTGGCTAAAGTTAAGATTCCCGAAAGATTTCAGATCTTCAAAAGACAGGAATTAAAGAATTGTATTTTAAATAATTTAGACATAAGGTAGAGTTGTAATCTAATTAGCAGTATCATTTGCAAAATGCTAGAAAAACCCCGTATCTTTATAGTGAAATCTTGAGTAGCCCATAGAAAAGTCCCACAACCACACTGAGATAATTAAAGTTACTGTTCTTGCAACTTGAGAATTGTACATAGTGGAAGCCAATGACCACTTTAAATTATTTATTTGTTTTAATAGGAGAAACTGTTAAGATGAATTGTAGGATAGAAATAATTTATAAATAATATTCATGTAGTGAAGTAAATTATGTGTCTCTATAACCTCCTATGGCATCTTCAGTTAGCACATAGAGAAGGTGAAACAAGGACCAACCATACTTGAAGGTAATTAATTTCCTCACTAAAAGCCACTGAAAATGAGCAGGGATAATGGCCACAGATTGCCCATGAGGACTTGGAGATACTTAAATCAGAGTAAATAAAAGGAATGTAAAACTCTCCCTAGGGACATCTGAGATGGAGCTTCAAACTTTTTTAAACAGATTTCTTGAAAGGGAAGTATTTAAAAACTTAAAAAGAAGGGGAAGACGCCTAAATATAAGCAAAATATTTTGAACGACCAGTAGAACTCAAATCCACAAATAATTAAAGAGAATAAAGTAGCCAGCAAATATTTTTTCTCTTTCCTATGAGATCATTTAGGGAAATGAAATTTTAGAAGGTGAAAATGGAGAATTTAAGAATTGTGAGACTTAGTCTCAACAAAAGAGGCAAAACCAAACCAAACAGAAAACACTATGAATTTCTCAAACCCACACAATTTAGAATCAGTTGGAACATTTTCTTGCTGGAAGGAACTATAAAATAAAATTTAAGATTGCTCCAACATGTTGTCTAAATACCAAATAGCAAACACTTCTTAATTCAAGGCAGCCTGGTTTAGTATCTTCTTACATACAGAATGAATGTTTAATAAGAAACGTTACCCAGGTCCCCATAAATACGTATAAGTATTACATATCAATTAAAGAAAAACAATTATTTTAAAAAGAAAAGTTCCTAAGTCCTATTAAAAAGCATTCTAGTGGAACCTAAGAAACCTGAACCATGGAAGCATTAAGATACCTGCCCTCAAGGGCAAAAGTAAGATAGATGATCATCTATCTTCTGTCAAAATGAAGCCAATTGTATCACATTCTGGATGCCCTGCTAGCTAAACATTTAGTCAGAGAATCATGGCAAGGAGGAATGTGCAGGCCTTCACCCCAATGCGAGGCACCTACTTCAAAGATCAATTTGAGAAAAATCCATTATAAAACTTTCCAAAGATAGAGCAATATACAAAAGTGTAAACACACTACAATCTCAACAATTTAGAAAGTTACATGCACTGACCAAAAACACTGGCAGGAAATGTGCCAAATCATGAATTGCTTTTGTCTTTGATGGTTAGATTACTTTTTTTTCTATATACTTCTGTATACTTCAATAAATTTTAATATAATTTTTATATTGTACTATATACTTTTCTAAAATTTCCATATTTTCTACAACGAGTAAATATTAGCTTTCAGTAAGAAAATAAATGTGTTAAAAGAAAAATGAGAGGGGGAAAAACACTTAGTTCTAACATAATAACTCTAGAATCTTCTTTAATATGTCATCATCTACTCTGACAGCATCATCAAAAACTGTGATTGTGCTTTAACGATAAAATCAAAAGCCTAACACTTTACATGTCCCAGTCTCTGGCCTTTTCTGTGTTTGCTTTTCCCCTGTGAAAACTTGACAGAATACTCCCAATAATCTTGTTTCATGAAGAGTGTGAATAAGAAGAAAAACAAAGAGCAATCTGCACTTGGGGAAAGGAAGAATATTTGGAAAGAATGACTAAACAAAGTACTTGCACTTTCAGAAAAAATGAGTAGAAATAAATATAAAACTTCAAGTGAATTAAAATTGAGTCTGGCCTTATTAACAAAAAGTATGGAAATAGTGCAATGGACAAAAGTGAGTAGATTACAAAGAAAGGATAGCAGGAAACATACAAACTTTGAATGTTTTTTTTTTTTTTTTTTTTTTCCATATAGGATTCACAACATTCCTCAGAAAATTCAATTTCGTTGCCCTGTTCTAGCTTGCTAACCATAACCAATTTAATTTTAAGTCTACACACAAAGCCAAGGGGGATGAAATATTTTGCAATTACTTTTAGCTCCCTGTTGGAAGGCAGAATAAGATTTAACCAGTTCTGCTCCGGTTGTGATAAGCCTGCATTCAGGCTTATCAGAGGTTCAAATAGTGTCCTTTTACTGAGAAATAAAGAATAGAAAACTCTGTACCAAAATTACTCACTATGTTTAACACTTTAATGGGAATGAATTTTTGAGAATGTGACAAATTGTTTTTGATTTATCTGCACAGTGCATGAAATACGGTGCAAGAGAACAATTTGTTACACAGACAACATCTACTCCTTGCTGTAAATCTGTCCACCGCCACATTCTATTTGACATCCAGTTAGGTGATTTTCAAATAACTAGTTTATTACTTTATTTAACAAAGAACAGAAAACTGATATATGACTCTCTTGTTTCTTTTCAACTACCAGGAACACATTTCTCAGATATCATTCTATCCAAGTGTTTCTTGGTTGAATGCTTTATTGTGACAGATAGGTAAACAAGCTGATAAAATCAAGTGGTTTCAAAGAGGAAAAGTTATCATACTCAAATATGCCCCAGCTTGTCACAAAACTTCAAACAGTTTCTGGTTCTGGTTACCATCTGCACAGATTTATTCCAAATAACATAAAATTTGTTTCTTGATTTCTTTTAACATAAAGAGAACCATTAAGTTTAGGAGGTGGTGTTTATATTCCAGTAGATAGTCAGATTATCTACTCTGATTAACCTTAACACAAGAGGACTGGCCCTGCCTCTATACATAGCTCCAATTCCCTCCTCAGAATTTCTCCTCAGTCAGCCCTTTCCACATTGTTAGTATTGGTATGAATATCTCTAGAGCATCTATCCTCAGAACCATTCCTTCCTCACCATGCCTCTTATTGAGAGGAAATGAGGCTGCTCCAGGCCTGACTAAAGTTTCCCTGGGGCCATATTGGGGTCTATCTTTATTAAAAGTAAAATAAAGGCCTCACATGGGGACTTGGCAACTATTACAGATTATGCCAGGTTTTTCTATTCTTGATTTTTTGGTGGGGGAAGAAGGAGAGGAGGAAGCCTTTTATAAATGTCCCCTAAATAGATTCATCCAAGACTAGTTTGTCATTGTCAACTTAAATGCAGACACTCTCACCACCCACATTCACTATTGGTCTGCTGAAAAGTGGAAGAATTTGAGAAAGAACCACTAGCATTTTTAATAGAAACAATTCTAAAAGGCAAAATAAGAAGAACCACTTAGAAAGATTTTAACTATATATTAAGTTTTCAATAAATACCATGGTGATTCCAGAATTTTATTTTGTATGCTATCATCTAATTTAGAAATTGGTATCATCTGATGAAAATATTTCCAATTGTATATAAAACCAGAGCATGGCACCCCATCATTGCATTAATGTACACAGCTATGAGTTAATAAAAAAAAAGAAAAGAAAAGAAAAGAAATTGGTATCATCACATTCCTGGACTAAGTGGAAAAAACTAAATTACATAACCAATCTTCAGGTGAGTGGGTGAGAATAATTCTGGATAGATGATTCTGAAATCAGTCCTGAAATAGTACTATTTCAAAGCACTAAATCCTGCTTTCAAATCCCTGCTCTACAACTTAATTTCTCTGACTATTCAATTTTTCACCTTTAAAAGAAAAATAATATATTTTCCCTAAGAGAGCTATTTTTTGAGACAGTCTCATTGTGTTGCCCGAGGCTAAAGTATTGTGGTGTCTCATAGCTCACAGCAACTTCAAATTCCTGGGATCAAGATATCCTCTTGCCTCTAACACTGAATAGCTGGGACTACAGGCCTGTGCCACTATATTACCACACCCATCATCACACTGGTTTTTCTAGTTTCAGTAGAGGCAGGGGTCTCACTCTTGTTCAGGTGGGTCTTGAACTCCTTAGCTCAAGCGATCCTCTCATCTCAGCCTCTAGAATGATAGGATTACAGGCACAAGCTACCACACCCTGCCCCTAATTGAGCTATTCTAAAGATTGTCACCCAGTTTGGTGACTGAATAAGGACTCAACAAATGGTATCTACTCTTATTATTGCTATTATTATTTTTCTCATAGATTGTTTTTATTTACCACTATAAGTTGAATAATGAAGGAAGAAACAAATAAATATCTAACAACACTTGTAAAGGAGAGCTTGGTAGGCATCTAGAAAGGAAATTTCATTTACTTGTCTTTCTTATGGCAATGCCCACAGAGAATTGTAATGAAGAGCAGTCACATATCACTAGACATTTTTCTACAGATACAATTCAATATAATTGTTCAGATACAGATTATATAGAAATTAAAATTATATCAGTTCAGGACCATGTCTGCAAGATAACTCAGGCCCTTAATTCTTACAACCTACATCATTACATATGTATACGTTTACATAGGTGATATACATTCAAATGGTATTGACCCAAGAGTAAGGCAAAGAAGGTGACTGCTGTCAAGTAATGAAAATGTTAAGATTAAGAGGTAAACATCAACAACTACAAATCTTCTTACTGACTATAGAATTTGATGTTTCTTATAGTTCCTTAAATATGTTTTCATTTGATTTATTTACATCCCATTATACAAATATTTTTTCATCAATATTCTTGTGGTAGACATTGTTGGGCAATATAAAGAATGTTTTAATTTAACATTGCTTAACAATGTTAATGTTTTATTTAATGTTTAATGTTAATGTTGTATTTAACATTGTTTTAACATTTAACATTGTTAAAATGTTAACATTTAACATTGAGTTTTATTTAACTCAATTTTTATTCAGTTCAGCCAATATTTATTGAGCACTTCTTATGGGTCAAGCACTGTGCTGAGTGCAAGGGTTGTAAAGAAAAATGAAACACACTCTGGGCCTTTGAGGACAGGATTCAAATAATTATAATACAAAACATAGAGCCTTCAATTACAGGATGGCAGGAGATTCAGTAGGAACACAAAAGATGAAGTGATCAGTTCTGACTAGAAACTAGGAAAAACTTCAACAAGAATATGATACCTGACCAGATTTTTAGTAGTAGTGTGTCAAGTAGACAAGAAAGAACAGATTCTACACAAAGCAAAAAGTATATACACAAGCAGGCAGTGTGCAGACATATAACTAGTTCCATAGCACTGAAATAGAAAGCATGGGAGGAGAGAAAAGGAGATGAAGTTTGTAAGGTGGGCACAGGTAAGTTTTGAAATGCCTCATATTTCATAACCCTAGGGAGTTAGGTTTTTTATTCCATGCCAAATGCTAGTAAGCCATTGAAGTTCTCTAAAAAAAAACCCAGGTTTGTGTTTGGTTAACTATAGAGAAAGCAAACTAAACCCTAACAAGACTAGAAGCAAGAAAAGCAGACGGAAAGCTACTAAAATAATCTGAGGAAGTGAGAATAAAGGAACAGAACTAATGTAACAGCACGAGGAACAGAAAGAAAACACGAATTTTAAACATATTCAAGAGAGAAATTTGGGGAATAAGAGGAGGAAGAAAGGAGAAGAGTGGAACCAGGCAGAGAATCACTGCTTTCACCCAAGGGGCACAACGTAAGGGTATATGGCACACCTACTGGGCAGGACACAGCTACAACAGGGACCTTACCTAACAAGTGCAAACATGTAACCTAATTGTACTCTTATATTAATGTGAAATTTTAAAAAAAGAGAGAGAAAATTAACAACCATTTTAGATTAATCAATATTAATGGAAAATGAAAGTGAAAAGTATGTACAAGTGTCTTCTTTCAGCTCACATCAGAACAGATTTTGAAGCATTTAGAAATTATTAGATATCATAATGGCATAGCTTTAACAGATTTCAGAAAAAATAAAAAGTCCATATAGTTGGATATGATGTCTAGAAAAGATGGGATGAAGAAATTTTTATAGACAATGCACTTTGATGTTAGGGCATTTACTTTTAGGAAAAAATAGCACTGAAATGGAAAGTCTGCTTCCTGGTTCACTTGACAGTAGCAGTATACTTTCAGAAAGTTCTCCAGTTTGGCAAGGCAGTATGTAACTGTGGCAGACATGGAGGCAACCTTCTCACATCTCCTTCAAGAGAACCTGCTGCTAGAAACATAGCTGATAGCCTCCAGCTGCTGTACATTTAGATCCACTGCAGCATTCATTCTGAGGCAATGTTCTCTACCCCAGCCCTAATACTCTGACCCCTGTGCTGCTCTCAGGGAATGACTAAACACAGAACGCCCAGTAGAGTAATAACCCTTCAACCTTCGGGGTAAGAGTTCCCCAGAACTCCACTGTGGTCTGAGGCTCTTCCTGCCCAATTCTCTTTCCTTTCCCTGCTTTTTCATAGATGTCAAACCTCCATCACCAGCTGAAGACTCTCCCTGACTACTCCTGCTCCCTTCCCCTTTACTATGTATAGATATTTCTTCAAATAAAACTCATCCATATCTAACCCTGTCTTGGTGGCTGCTTCTCAGAGGACCTGAACTGACACAATAGCTTAAGAAAGTTTATTGACAATAAAAAACCCAAGAAAACCTGAGTCGGGTCTCAGAGAATCTCACACCTAAACCACTCTGGGAGAGAGCTATCTAGCTTATCCTGTGGGTTTTCCTGAGACTGCACAATCCAGTCCCATGTTTAACAGCCCTCACAATCAGACATTTTATTCTGAATGATTTACCCACCTCCCTGGGGCCATATGTTCCATTCTAACTTCCAGAACATCTTTTTACTAACATTTCATATAATTTAATTAAATTAGATTAAACTTCCCATAAAAACTGGATTGAACTAAAAATAGTGAAAACTCTATCCATAAGAATTTTATTTTGAACTGCATAAATTCTCAGCTTAAATAATCATAGTCTCCTCTTTGAGCCCCAGGGGCACAAGCAATTTAGGCAGACAACGCAGTCTCCTCTGGAGTACACATTCATCCACCTTCTCAGGAGAATTTGCTTTTCCTGCTGCAAGCAGCTTCATCCAGCTGCCAGCAGAATATTTGGATGACATTGTCTCAAAGTCAACACACAAGAATTCTAATCAAGAGAGGCATATGGCATAATAATTAAGTGTACAGGCTCTGTACTCCTACACACTTTGGGTCTAAATACTAGCTCCACCACATACTCAAATAGGGTGACTTGAAGCATGGTTTTTTTTCCCCCCCTCTGATTTTCAGTTCCCTCATTTGTAAACTGAGTACCTGTTGTATGCTTGTTGTGAAGATTAAATGGGTCATGGCAGATAAAGCACTCACTTAGCAGAGTTCCTGGCACACACTAAACACTTGGAAAGCAGAAATTATTTATGTATGTCATTGTTAGTAGGAGCATGTAATCTGGGAATGGACAGAGTTGCTTATGCATACTGTAGAAGCCAGTGGCCATATTAAAATGATCTGGCCTCTTTTTTTTACTAGAAAGCTGAGAACCTATGTAAGTGGCCACACATTAAGGCTCAAACCTCACTCACAGCAGCAAAGGGGAAGGTGGCCTCTCTCTGAATAAGAGGCAGACAGCTGGAAAGGGCCAAAAGGCGGATTACCAGAAGATTATGATGGTCAGGGGAAAACTGAAATAACTATTTTAACAGACAATTTGTGCTCCAATTACTATCTAAATGTTCATGGTAAATAAGGATCCATAGAAACACATCTGTAAACCCCAATTTTAGTGACTGGAGCTTTGCATGGTTCATTAGCACATACTCCTTTGCCCAACTGTGACATTACTTATCAGCATAGACCTCCTTTTTTCAAAGTCTATTCCCCAGAAGTTGGGGCCAGTGCCCTATGAGGAAATTTTCTGAAATCAGTACATTCACAGACTTCCTCCCATGACTACAGGTGTAGTGTATTAAGTGCATATCTTTCATGGAGTTCATCTGTCCTCATGTTCCTCTTTCAAGGTAAGGGTTGGTAACTATAAATTAGTAGGTGACAATTCATGGGGAAAGATTGATGTGCTTGATGCAAGTGGTCAACTATAAATAAAGGGCTAAATCACAGATCTGTACTCCAAACCTGCACTGTCCAATAGAAATATGTAAGTCACAAATGTCAATGACATTTGAAATTTTAAAATTCCTACTAACCACAGATGAAAAAATAAACAGGTGGAATCAATTATAACTAATACAGGTTATTTAACTAATTACCAATACATGTAATTTTTTTATTTCTATAATCAATATAAAAAGTATTAAAATTTTTAATTTTATATTTTTTATACTACATTTTCAAAATCCCATGTGTATTTTATACTTGCACATCTCAATTTGGACTAGTCATGTCTCAAGTTTTCCATATTTCCATGTGGCCAGTGGCTAAGCAGATTGAATAGTGCACTTCAGAGGGCTGGACTAGGAAATGATAGGATTATGTAAAAGAGCAAGCTACTGTTCTGGATGTTTATTCATTTGGGGTCTGCTTATCATATTTTGAATACTGTGTTCTGGGAACTTTCACATAATGAGTCTCATTTAATGAAGACAAAAAAGAGAACTCACTTTCTCAGATTCTTCTTTAGCTAATGCACTGAAAGGTAATCCAGACTTGGCCAATTAGAAACACCATATGAGATGTGAATTATGAGGAGAAAAACATGAAGAAGGTGGCACCTTCAGGCACTCTAACCTCCACTAAGGTGTTAGGATAAGTTATAAAGAAGTAGATAGCAGTTGGGAGTGGTGGCTATATATGGAATCAATTTTCTCACAAAGGTGATGGTGAAGGTATCCAGCTTTTTTAGACACCTGTTATAGTGCTGTGATATCTAGTGCTCAGATTCCATGAATGTATTATACAATTTTCTTTAACTATGGCCAGCAGCAAAGACAGTGGGGCCCTTGCTAGAGCCATTCCATTTTGGGGCACAATTTCCATGTAGTTCCAAACTTACCTCCCTGGCATTTCCAGAGATTCTGTGAGCTACCTAATATCCTTTAATAAATTCATTTTATACTTAAACTAGCTAGAGAAGGTTCTGTAGTTTCAGCTAAATAGCCAGACTGTTTCCTATCCAGATTTTGATTTTATGAGACAAGGGTTCAAGTCTCAGCACTTCCATTTATTGGCCTTGTTGCTCTGAACACTTGTCTCGCTGCAAATCAGTTTCTTCATTTGTATATGTAGGAACAATAATAACTATGTCTTTCTTTTAGGGCAGTAAATGATTAAAAGAGATAATGTATTCCATGTTATTAGCACAGCTCTTGGTATATAGTAAGTGTTCATATAAAGTGCTCAACTATTACAATTATCAAGAATGACAGGATAGGGTGTGCTATCTACTTCTTTTTGGGGCGTGGGGAGCAGAGTCTCATTCTGTTGCCTAGGCTAGAGTACCATGGCCTCATAGCTCACAGCAACCTCAAACTCTTGGGCTCAAGAGATCCTCTTGCCTCAGCCTGCCCAGTAGTGGGGAATAGAGGCATCCGCCATAATGCCCAGCTAGTTTTTCTATTTTTAGTAGAGAGGTCGTCTTTCTCTTGCTTAGGCTGGTCTTAAACTCCTGAGCTCAAAGAATCCATGTTGTCAGCCTCCCCAGGATTATAGGTGTGAGCCACCACTCCCAACTGCTGTCTACTTCTTTATAACCCATCCTAATACCTTAGTGGAGGGTAGGGTGCCAGAAAGCCTAACATATTAAAGGGCCATTGGTCTAACTCAAAGCACATTTATCTGAATTGTATTCCATGAAATGAAAGGAAAACTAAAGGGAACAGAAATGGTTTGCTTCTTCCTCAGGTCTTTTAATGCATCCATGATTGAGTCTTCCAATCATGGTATGTTCCTCCATTATTTAGATCTTTTATTTCATTTGTCTGTAGTTTATAATTTTCAATACGTAAGTCCTATAAATGTTTTGTTAGATTTATATCTAAGAATTTCACTCTTTTGAGCAATTGAAAATGGAATTGTAGTTTTCATTTTGATGTCCACATGTTCATTGTTATCTTATCCTATATTATTGTTGATTAATTATTGAATGGTATAGTTATTTCCATGGTTTTACTTTCAATCTGATTACATTATTATGTTTAAAAAGAGTTTCTGAGAGGCAGCATATCGTTAGGTTATGTTTTGAAACCCACTTCTCCAATCTCTGACTTTTAATTAGTATACTTATTGATATATTAAGGTTTAAGCCTTCAATTTTATTTTTTATTTCTATTTGTTCTCTGTTTTATTGTTTCTCTGTTTTCTTTGGTTTACTTGAACATGTTTTAGAATTCTGTTTTATCTATATTGTTTTTGAGTATATCTTTGTATTGCTTTTTCAGTGGTTGCTCTAGATAATACATAATATATATGTATATATATAACACTTATCATATATATATATATTTTCCTTTATCTGAGAATGTCTTAATTTCTCCTTTATTCCTAAATTATATTTTCACAGGATGTAGGATATTAAATTGACAGTTCTTTTCCTTCAGTAGTTAAAAAATACTATGCCACTTTGATCTGGCCTCCATGGTTGTCTGATGAGAAATCCAATGCTATCTGAATTGTTTTTCCTCACACGTAAAGTGTCACTTTTCACAGGGTGCTTTCAAGAAATATATATATATATATATATATATATATATATATATATATATATATCTTATCACAGTATACTGGTGTCATTATTTTACCAGTTCAAGCTGACCACCCAAAGGACTGTAACAAGCTGGTCAACATATGGAGGCAGTCAACATAATGAACTAGGCCTACTGTACTGATATGTACATTTAGTGAATGTCCAGTCTATGAAAATTAAGTCTACTTAAGAAGGTGGTAAATATAGGGAGGTGATCAATGATGGAGGTTCTACTGTAGAGAAATATTACCTCTCTTTCAATCTCTTTATTCTCTTCCATTATAATACAATTGTTTCCCTACCTACATTTAGAAACATCAGTGTTACAAATTTCATTTCAACTGTCCAACAATTTAGAAACAAAGAACAGAAAAAAGCCTAATGTATTTATCCATACTTTTGCTTATGATAATCTCCTTTCTTAATGTTCCAAGTTCCTTGTTTTGCCATTTCCTTTATATTCAGAGATTTTCTTTAGCCATTCTTTTAAAATAGATCTGCTGGTAACAAATTCTCTTCATTTTCCTTGATCTGAGAATGTCTTAATTTCTCCTTTATTCGTTAAATTATATTTTCACTGGATGTGGAATGTTAAATTGACAGTTCTTTTCCTTCAGTAGCTGAAAAATATTATGCCAATTTGGTCTGGCCTCCATGGTTTTCTGATGAGAAATCCAATGCTATTTGAAATGTTTTTCCTCACAGCTAAAGTGTCACTTTTCTCAGGGTGCTTTCAAGAATTTTTTCTTTTATTTTTTTGGTTTTCAGAGGTCTAATTATGATGCGTCTTGGTGTGGATTTCTTTGGGCTAATCCTATTTGGGGTTCATTCAGTTTCTTGAATCTATAGGTTTATGCCTCTCACCTAATTTTTGACCATTATATCTTCATGTACTTTATCAGCCTCATCTTCTTTCATCTCCTTTCAGGACTCCAGTAATAAGAATATCAGCTTATTTGCCATAGGCCCGTAGGTGCCAAGTCTCTGTTCTTCTTTTGTTGTCCTAGTATATTTTTTCTCTTTTGTTCAGATTGAGGAAATACTATTATTCTATTTTCTAATTCACTGATTCTT
This sequence comes from Loris lydekkerianus, assembly GCA_963574355.1. Classification (NCBI taxonomy): domain Eukaryota; kingdom Metazoa; phylum Chordata; class Mammalia; order Primates; family Lorisidae; genus Loris; species Loris lydekkerianus. The sequence goes on from CAUYPK010002351.1 coordinate 28,329, forward strand.
TCTTCTACTTCTTCCATTCTGCTCTTATGAATATCCACCAAGGTTTTTATTTTGGTTTTTGCATTTTTCAGCATCAAAATTTTCATTTGGTCCCTCTTTATGCCTTCTATTTTTCTGCAGAACTTTTGTTTTTCATTTCTTTTAAGTATGTTCATAATTTCTCAATGAAGCCTTTCCATTATGTTACCTTAAAATTTTTGTTAGGCACTTCTAACTTTTCTTTCATCTTGGTGTTGGCATCTATTGATTATCTTTTTCATTCAGGTTGAGCTCTTCATGTTATGGGTATGACAAGTAATTGTCTAATGAAACCCAGACATTTTCACATTATGGTATGAAACTATGGATCTTATTTTAGCTTTTTTAAATTGGCTTTTTTGATATCACTCTGGCAGGGTAAGTGAGTGCACTGCTCTGTTATTGCCAGTTTGCTCTAGGTTGCCTACTCAGCCTTGCTTGACACCTACTTGGGGAAGGGGCTCCTTCCTATTGCTGAGCTGCTGTATAAGTTTCAGCTTCTCATAGTGTCAACTAACATTATAATGAAGGGGGAGGGAGGGAGTCACCTCTATACCAGCCAATGAGGATAAAAGTCCAGGCTCCCCACTTGCACTCCTTCCTGGCAAAAGTGTTTGGGAACCACATTAGAACCTCATGAGGGTAGAAATCTTTGTCCCCTACCCAAGCCTTTGTTAAGGTAAGGAGTAGGGCAAATTTTTTTCATGATGTTTGGCTGGGGTACAGTGGTTATTATATAAAAGTGTTCTGCTTTGCTAGATTGTTCCTTTATTGGTCATTTGGCTAGAGAGCACTGGCATTTGTTGGGGTTTTTTCTATCTGTATTCATTGTTATTTTCAGGTTGCTGGCATTTTCAGCCCCAAGTCCAAACATGTGAGGATAAAAAGAAAACCCAGACAACTCACCATTGTATTGTTCCTTAGGTTCTGGTTTGACATCTTTTTAACTTTCAGAGATTTGTTTTATACACATAATATTCACAATGTTTAGTTGTACTTAGTAAGAGAAATAGGAAAAAGTATATCTACACTATTTTCTTGGAAGTGGATGTAGGTGATGTTACCTTTTAAAATACTGTATATATTCAGTGACATGAGGGACCCTATAAAAAATTTTGAGATACACAAAAATTAAGAAATGTAAAATCACTTTGATTACTATATTTTCTTAACATTATCACTATGACATTCTGTGCATTTTTGCATTTTTGTAAACTGTTTTTGAAAACACTCTTTCCACTCATTTTCTTCAAGGGCTGTAAGCTCCCTTTCAGAGGCATGAACAGCTTTGGGCTGAAGAACATTCTTTCACCCAGGTGATGTATCAGGAAATATCATGTGGAGCTGGGTCAAGACTATAGAGTGGATGAGTCATAAGTTTTTTAACCTCTCTGGACTCCAGGAACTGAATGGTCATGTTGGTTGCTATGTAGGCAGAAGCATTGTCATGGTGCAAGATAGTCCCCCGCAGTCCTGACCTTGGCCACTATTCTTGAAGCTTTCCAAAAACTTTTGGCAGGCATTCTATTGTGTACCACTGAAAAGTAACAGTACTTTGTTCCTCCAGAAGAAAAATGGCAAGATAACCACTTTTGAAGAAGAAAGTTGTCACCATTTTCTTTCTGACACTTTGAGGCTGCTTCACGTTTTTTAGTGAATTTTCACTAGGAGAAAAAATCTTGGTCACTGTCAACTGTTGTTTTTTTCTGGATCAAACTTATAAATTCAGGTTTCATCACCAGTATTTATGTCAGAAATACATTGAGACTTACCTGTATTGAATCTGACCAGCATTTCTTCCCACCATTCAACACAGATGTGCTTTTGTTCATCTGTCAAAGGGTAAGGCACCCATCAGTATGAAACCTTCCTAACTGGAAGATAATTATGCAGGTTTTTGACAATGCTGGTGTGATCCAATATGTAGTGCCACTTCAATGTCCTTCAATGTCACTCAGTTGTTTTTGCAAATTATTGTTTCCACAGTGGTGATGTTTTCCTTAGTCATGATGGTTGCCAGATATCAATACCTCTCCTTGTTTTTCAGTGAAGTTTGGCCTCTTCTAAATTCTTGAAACCACAAAAAATTGTTGTACAGGAAGGATAAAGGTTCCCAAAAGCCTTTGTAAACATTTGAGGCTTTGAGACTCCTTTAGTCTACTTTTAAAATCAGAGAAAATTATCACATGAAAGTGCTCTCTTCCTAGCTCCATAGCTGACTCTGAGTGTCATGTGAAGAGAAACCAGCAAAGTCCTCTCAGCAACACCAGGAAGCCCACCAAATAGAAACTTGCATGGTTGAATGCAAGAACTACACTGCCAACTGTTATTCTTAGAAGTGAAATAATGGACCGTAATACAGTCTGTCTCAAAACATGATATAGTGACCTATATCATGTTTATTCCTTATTATCTGTCTTTCTCTGCTAGAAAGTAAACCTCAGAAGGGCAGGATTTTTGTCTGGCCACAGTAGCTTATTGAATGAATTTATGAAGCCACAAAGAGATTTCTATCAGAAAAGAAATAATAAAAGAAGTTTGGGCTTTTTAGTTGACCCTAAGCCAGTGTGGAGGAGGTTTGAAATAAGAATGAAGGAAAGGTCTGTATAAGAATTAAACGTGGGAAACAAAAGTAAAATAAAATATGATGAGACAGTAGTGAAACAGAGTATACAGAGCTGAACTGAGTGAAGGTGATGGTATAATACAGCTAGGATTACCCACAAATGAAGATAGATCCTGATTTTGCTTACTCCCATGATCATCAAAAACAACCTGAAGCATGAGAAAAAAATCCATGCTCCATATTAGCTTGTTGGGTAGTGAAAAAAGTTTGGTCTCCTTAAATTGTCACCAATCTATTTGTCTAAATACCGTCTCCTTATCTTCCCTCTAATCAACCTCTTTCCAGCATTGACAACTGTTGCAACACAACAAAACTTCAACATGTTTTGAAGGCACCATTAAATATGATACATGCTTTTTCCATCAAGTTCATTTTGGGTTGAAAAAAAAAGGCAATTGGGCAGGGTTGGTAGCTCACACCTTTAATCCTAGCACTTTGGGAGGCTGAGGAAAGAGTATTTCTTCAGGTCAAGATTTCAAGAGCAACCTAAGCATGAATAAGACTGTCTCTATTTAAAAAAAAAAAAAAACAAAAAAACAAAAAACAGAAAAATTAGCTGGATATTGTGTATTGTGGTGTGTGCCTATAGTCCCAGCTACTGAGGAGGCTGAGTTTGAAGATGATTGCTTGAGCATAGAAGTTTGAGGCTGCAGTGAGTTATGATGAAGCCACTGTGTTCCAGTCTAGGTAACAGAGAAAGACCTTAACTCAAAAAATAAATAAATAAATAAAATTAAAAAGAAAGAAAGAAAAGAAAAATGACGGAAGAAAAAAAAGTTATAATACATCTTGTCCTTATTTGTCCTTATTTTTTCCATTCCCCTGAAACTCTGTCCCCCACCTGTAAAGGAAAGAAAAGGAAAAAATAGACAGAGAAATGTAAGCTTCTATTTATCTACTTCCCACCAAATTCCATAATTCCACTACAAGTCCACCTCTCCTCCCAGGCCTCTGACACTCCCTAGCAGCCATGAACATCCTGATACATTCCTATAAATACTGATAGTACATCAAATGTGCCCATGTAAACACAAATAGCAAACACAAAGTACTAGAAACACACACCACTGTCAATGTTCCAAGCAAAGGAAGAGAGAAATTGGAAGCTTCAATGAGTGTGGACACTGCAGATCCTATATTTTTCCATTTTTCCACTGTATATGACCTACAATAAAGCAAGGCTTTCCTTGACCTTTACTTCTACTTCTGATAAAATAAAATTATGAAAGCTCTAGACCTCTCATTCCTTGTCTATTAAATGGAGAAAGGAGAAGGGATGTAAATAAAATGAGATTCAAGATCCATCCTGCCCCTATTGATTCAGGGTATTACATAATAAAGTTATACTCATTCTGAGCAAGGGGAAGAAAAGCCCAGCTTTATAAAGAAGTATGCCTGTTGAATGGCTGCTGAGGACCTAGGGTATTGGCCAGAAGATTTCCAGCAATCCCAAATTGAGAGATTTATAGATAAGAGGTTTGCTCTGAAGTGACCTAGAATTGTTCAATATTCCTAATGAAGGGGAAAAAAGACTATATATTCGTATTTGCATGAACAAAATCTAGAAAATAGGTTAGAAAACTACTGCCAGTGGAAAAAAAATCTGCCTTTTTTAACACAGCCCACAAGCAGAGAATGATTTTTACTTTTTTTTTTTTTTTTTTTTTACAGTTTTTGGCCAGGGCCGGGTTTGAACCTGCCATCCCTGGCATATGGGGCTGGCACTCTACTCCGTGAGCCACAGGTGCCTCCTGATTTTTACATTTTTTAGTGGCTGAAAAAAATCAATAATACTTCATGACACAAAAAATTATTTTAAAAGTTCAAATTTCAGGATCCACAAATGAAGTTTTATAGGCACACAGCCATGATCTCTTGTTTATTATCATCTATAAGTGCTTTCATGGTACAGAAACAGAATTGAGTAGTTGTGACTGAGACTGTATGTCCCATAAAGCCTAAAGTATTTTCTAATTGTCCTTTTATTTTAACGTTTCACTAGCTCTGCTATCATAAACATATAGGAAACATTAAATGGTTACCTGTCAGAAGGGGAAAGGATCAGGGCAAGAATAGGGGACTTGTATTAAATATAATGTTATACAGTATTATTTTGATATTTAGACTATACAAACATATCACCTATTAAAATAGCTTTTTTTAAAATTGTTGGGGATTCATTAAAGGTACAAGAAACCAGGCTATACTGATTGCATTTGATAGGTAAAGTCCCTCTTACAATTGTGCCTTGCCCCCAAAAGGTAAATTATTGCACACCAAGATGACACCCCACTCTCTCTCTCTGCTCTTCCTTTCCCTCACCCATTCCCTCCTTTTCTCTCTCTCTGCTCTCTCCTTCTCCCACCCCCACTGTGTCATTGCCATTAATTGTCCTCATATCAAAATTAAATATATAAGATTCATGCTTCTCCATTCCTGTGATGCTTTACTAAGAATAATGTGTTCAACTTCCATCCGGATTAATACAAAAGCTGTAAACTCTCCATTTTTAATGGCTGAATAGTATTCCATGATATATATGACAGTTGGTTAATCCATTCCTGGGTTGGAGGGCATTTAGGCTGTTTCCACATTTTGGTGATTGAAAATTGAGCTGTAATAAACAGTCTAGTGATATGATATGGTGAAAGAATTTTTCTGGATTCTATGATAAAAGAATTTTTTTCCTTCTGCGTAGATGCCCAGTAATGGGATTGCAGGATCAAATGGGAGGTCTAGCCTGAGTTCTTTGAGGTTTCTCCATACTTTCTTCCAAAAAGGTTGTATTAATTTGCAGTCCCACCAGCAATGTAAAAATTTTCTTTTCTCTCCACATCCATGCCAGCATCTGCAGTTTTGAGATTTTGTAATGTGGGCCATTCTCTCTGGAGTTAGATGATATCTCAGGGTGGTTTTGATTTGCATTTCTCTAATTATTAGAGACGATGAGCATTTTTTCATATGTTTGCTACCCATTCGTCTGTCTTCTTTAGAGAAGGTTCTATTCATCTCTGTTCCCCATTGATTTATGGGATTGTTGGCTTTTTTTGTGTAGATTAATTTGAGGTCTCTATAGATCATAGTTATCAAGCTTTGTTCCATTCAAAATATGCAAATATCCTTCCCATTGTGTAGGTTGTCTATTTGCTTTGGTTGTTGTCTCCTGAGCTGTACAGAAGCTTTTAATTTAATTAAGTCCCATTTGTTTATTTTTGTTGTGGTTGCAATTGTCATGGCAGTCTTCTTCATGAAGTCTTTTCCCAGGTGATATCTTCCAGTGTTCTTCCTATGCTTTTCTTGAGGATTTTTATTGTTTCATACCTTAAATTTAAGTCCTTTATCCATCTTGAATCAATTTTTGTGAGTGGAGAAAGGTGTGGGTCCAATTTCAGTCTTTTACATGTGGATATTAAATTCTCCCAGCACCATTTATTGAATAGGAAATCTTTCCCCCAGTGGACACTCTTGTTTGGTTTATCGAAGATTACCAAACTACTACTTTACTACTATTTCTACTACTTTACCTGCCAACATGGATTGGTCAACATAATCATTTCTTACTTTTCCATTCTCCAATTCATATTCTTCCTTACCTTACACTGATATTATTTGATTGTTCATAATGAGGTTTAGGAGATATAAGTTCTCAGACCCTGATCAGCACACTCTCTGTCCAGAGACAAGATCCACATGAAGATACATTATACTATTTCCCCTTGTAAGAAGTGGCTATAACAATATTACAAAAGGAGGTGGTGGTGACTAATAGCTTTAAAAATTTTATCAGAAAATTATTTCTAACTCGAAAAGTTATAGAGCACTGAATAAACCCAAATAAGTATGCAAGAAATAATAAAGAGCAGAGATCTGTGAAATACAGTACAAAAATGATGTTAGCAAAGCCACAGGGACTTTTAACTAAACTTCATACAGGTTCTTGAAATGATTAATGATATGTAGAGAACTATGGCAAGACTTTTGAAAAAATTACATGCAAATATGCAAAACAGAATAAAAAAGAGAAAAATTGTAGTCATAATAGAGATTAATTACAGAACATTAAGAAAACTGTAACTAACTTAAAATCCAATATGAAATATATACATGCTTGATATAAATGACCACACAATTGAAGCAAATAAAAATTAAATAGACTAATAAACATGTAACTAATTTAAAATTATATTCCAGAATATATACTTTTCACCAACAGTGCACAAGTGCTCCAATTTCTCCACATTCTTGCTAACATCTGTAACACTCGTTATTTTTTGTTTTCTAAGTAATGGCCATTTTAATAGATGTTGTGTGATAGCTCATTGTTGTTTTGACTTGCATTTAATGATGAGTAATGATATTGGGAATCTTTTCATGTACTTTTCGGTAATTTATATGTCATTGGAGAAATGTCTGTTTAAGTCCTTAGCTTATTTTTCTTTTCTTTTCTTTTTTTTTGAGACAGAGTCTCATGATGTCACCCTTAGTAGAGCGTTGTGATGTCATGGTTCACAGCAACCTCAAACTCTTGGGCTCAAGCTATTCACTTGCTCAGCCTTCTGAGTAGCTGGGACTATAGGTGCTTGCCACAATGTCTAGCTATTTTTAGAGACAGGGGTCTCACTATTGCTTAGGCTGGTCTCAAACCTATGAGCTCAGGCAATCCATCCAGTTTGGCCTCCCAAAGTGCTAGGATTACAGGCATGAGCCACCGTGCCTGGCTCTTAGCCTATTTTTTAAATTGAATTACCGGTATTTTATTTTTTGCAATTGAGTTGTAGTTGTTTATAAGTTCTGGAAATTATATCCTCATAAGATATGTGGTTTACAAATATTTCCTTGCTATTTCTTAGAGATGAAGTTTTGTTTTGTCACCCAGATTGAAGTGCAGTGGTGTGATAATAGTTCACAGCAGTTACTGCAGCTTTGAACTCCTGGCTCAAATAATCTTCCCACCTTAACCTACTGAGTAGTGAGGAATACAGGCATATGCTACCACACCCAGCTAATTTTCCTATTATTTATAGAGACAGGATTTCACTATTTTCCCAGGAGGACTTGAACTCTTAGCCTAATGAATCCCCCTGTCTCAGCCTCCCAAACTGCTAAGATTATAGGCATAAGCCACCACATCCAGCTCTGACATCTTTTTTTCTTTTTTAACTTGGGTATTTACTATTATAAACTTCCTTAGTACTAGCTTGTTGGGCCTTCTCGTGTGGGAAAGGCCTACTTAAGGCCTAGAGGAACTTCCTAAGCCTGAGTCGAGTTGGTGCTATCCACGCACTTCCGCATAGGAGTGACTCAGCAAGACCCGACCTGAAACGGCCTCTGCCTGGATACAGATGATGGGGTTAGATTTTATTGGCTTGAAGCCTGTCACCCCATTTTACGTACCCCCTCCTTCCTGCTCCCACCTTTTGCCCCCTAGCCAAAGTGTATAAAAATTGCAGCTTGTTACAATAAAGGTGAGATCCTGCTTTGACAGCCTCCCGGCTCCATGTGGTTTTGTTCCAGCCGCCGACACTCGCCAACCCGCTCAGCCCCTGGGACGAGGTCGGGCTGGTCCCGCTCTTCCCTCAACTGCGACTGCCGGAGGACCCGGCCCTAGCTAGCTAAGGAAGTCTGTGTCTTACAAGTTTGGAATGTTGTGTTGTTATTTTCATTTGTTTCAAGGTATTTTCTAATATCTCTTGTGATTTTTTTGGATCTATTGGTTGTTTGAAAGTGTGTTATTTAAATTTCACATATTCTTGAATTTTCTAGTTTCCCATTTGCTGTTAATTTCTAGTTTCACTCCATTGTGATCAAGGAAAATACTTAGTATGCTATCAATCTTAAGTTTTTTAAGACTCATTTGTAGCCTAATGCATGATCTATGCTGGATGATGTTTCCTGTGTGCTTGTGAAGAATGTGTATTCTACTGTTGTTGGGTGGAGTGTTCTGTATATTTTCGTGAGGTGCATTTGATCTATAGCACTGCCTATGTCCTGTGTTTCCTTACTAATCTTCTGCATGCTTGTTCTATCCTTGTTGAAAGCGAGGTATTGAAATCTACTATTATTAGGAGATTTCTATCTCCTATGTTATACTACTATTATATTAATGTCCATTTCTCCCTTTGAGCCTGTACTTTATATCTTTGGCTGCTCTGCTATTAGGTTCATATATATTTATAATTATTACATATAGAATTGATCCTTTTGCTGTTATATAATACCCTTTTTAATCTCGTTAAAATTTTTTGAATTTATTTTATTTTTTTGTTTGTATTAAATCATAACTGTGTACACTGATGCATTTATGGTGTTCAGTGTACTGATTTGATATACAATATGAAATGCTTACATTGCATTGATTAATATATCCATCACAATTATACTCTTCTTAATAATTTTGAAATGTAACATTGCATCATGCACAGTAGGTGAAGTGCCCCAAATATCCTCCATCCTCCTACCTTCCTCTTCCCCTCTCCTCTTTCTCCTCTTCCCTTCTACTTTCTGAACTATAGGTATGTTTTACCACTCGTTTGAATGTGTAGGTGATTATATATTGATTTCATAGTAGTATTGAGTACATTGGATCCTTTCCCCCCCATTCTTGAGATACTTTACTAAGAAGAATATGTTCCAGCTCATCCAGGTAAACATAAAAGATGTGAAGTCTCCATCTTTTTTATGGCTACATAGTACTCTATAGAGTACATATGCCACAATTTGTTAATACATTCATGGGTAGATGGGCACTAGGGCTGCTTCCATGTCTTGGCAATTGTGAATTGGGCTGCAATAAACATTCTGGTACAAATGTCTTTGTTGTAAAATTAGTTTTGATCATCAAGATATATACCTAGTAGAGGAATTGAAGGATTGAATGGTAGGTCTACTTTTAGTTCCTTGAATATTCTCCAAACTTCTTTCCAAAAAGGTCATATTAGCTTGCATTCACACCCAGAGTGTAGAAGTGTTCCCTTCTCTCTGCATACAGGCCATCATCTGTAGTTTTGGGATTTTGTTATGTGGCCAATCTTACTGGAGTTAGATGACAGCTCAAAGTGGTTTTGATTTGCATTTCTCTGATGATTAAGGATGATGAGCATTTTTCATGTGTTTATAGGCCATATGCCTGTCTTCATCAGAGAAATTTCTGTTCAAGTCTCTTGCCCACATAGAAATGGGATTATTTATTCTTTTCTTATTGATTAGTTTGAGTTCTCTGTGGATTCTAGTTATCAGACCTTTGTCGGAAGCATGACCTGCAAAAGTCTTCTCTCATTCTGAAGGTTTTCTCTGTGCTTTACTTACTGTGTTCTTGGCTGTGCAGAAGCTTTTCAGTTTGATCAGATCACAGTAATGTATTTTTGGTGTTGCTTCAATCTCCTTGGGTGGTCCTCCTCATAAAATATTCTCGCAGGCCAATTTCTCCACATGTTTCCTTGTACTCTCTTCTAGTATTTTTATAGTTTCATGTCTTAAGTTTAACTCTTTTATCCAGTGAGAATAAATTTTTGTTAATGGTGAAAGTTGGGGGTCCAGTTTCAGTCTTGTATAGGTTGCCAGCCAATTCACCCAGCACCATTTGTTAAATAGGGAGTCTTTCCCCCACAAAATGTTTTTGATAGGCTTATCAGAGATCAAATGATGATAAGTAGCTGGGTTCATCTCTTGGTTCTCTATTCTGTTTCATAAATTCAACTCTCTGTTTTTGTGCCAGTACCATGCTGTTTTGATCACTATAGATTTGTAGTACAGCCTTAAGTCTGGTAACGTGATACCTCCTAATTTGTTTTTATTTCTGAGTAATGTACTGGCTATTGGATGTTTTTTCTGATTCCTATAAAGTGAAGCACTATTTTTTCAAGCTGTTTAAAATATGACAACGGTGTTTTAATAATAGGGATTGCATTAAATTTGTATATTGCTTTGGATAGTATGGACATTTTAACAATGCTGATTCTTCCCAGCCATGAGCATGGTATGTTTTTCCATTTGTTAACATCTTCAGCTATTTCTTTTCTCAGAGTGTCATAGTTCTCTTTATAGAGATCTTTAACATCCTTTATTAGGTAAGCTCTTAGATATTTCATCTTCTTTGGCATTACAATAGAGTCCTTGACTATATTTTCAGCTTGACTATTGTTGGAATACATAAAAGCTACTGATTTTTAAGTATTGAATTTATATCCTGAGATGCTGGTGTATTCCTTGATCACTTCTAAGTTATGAATTTGAGTCCCTGGGATTTTCCAGATATAGGATCATATCATCAGTGAAGAGTGAGAGTTTGATCTCCTCTGACCCTATTTGGATACCCTTGATTACCTTGTCTTGCCTGATTGTGATGACTAAGACTTCTATTACTATGTTGAATAGCAGTGGAGACAATGGGCATCCTTGTCTAGTTCCTGATCTGAGTGGAAATATTTTCAACTTTACTCCATTCAATGTGAGTATTGGCTGTGGGTTTGCTATAGATGGCCTCTATCAGTTTAAGAAATGTCCCTTCTATGCCTATTCTTTAAGTGTTCTGATCATGAAAGGATGCTGGATATTATCAAAAGCTTTCCTGCATCAATTGAGAGAAACATACAGTCTTTGCTTTTTACTTTATTTATGTAATGTATTATGTAATAGATTTGTGTATGTTGAACCAACCCTGTAATAAAACCAACTTGATTGTGGTGTATAATTTTTTTGATGTGTTGTTGAATTCTGTTTGCTAATATCTTATTTTTGCATTGATACTCGTTAATGATATTGGTTTATAATTTTCTTTCTTTGTTGGATCATTTCCTGGTTTGGGGATCAGGGTGATATTAGCTTCATAGAATGTGTTGGGAAGTATTTATTATTTTTATATGCTTTGGAAAAGATTGTATAATATAGGTACTAGTTCTTCTTGAAAGGTTTGATAGAATTTGGATGTGAAGCCATCTTGCCATACAATTCCCTTGTACATGATGAACTGCTTTTCCAAGATTCTCTCTTTTTCTTTGACTTCTGGTAGATTTATTATAAGGTATCCCAGTGTGGCTCTTTCAGTTTGTCTTAGTTGGTGTTTTTTAAGCTTCTTGAATTTGAATGACCGTTTCTTTCATTAGATTTGGGGAATGGGGGCCATTATTTTTTCAATGTACTCTCTATTCTTTCTTTATTCTCCTTCTGAAACTCATAATGCATTTATTGGTCTGCTTGATTTTTTTTTAAGTCCTGTGATCATACTGGCACTTCTAGAAAGTTCAGGGTAATCTCCTTATTTTAAAGTCAGCTGATTGGCAGATTTAATTCCCCTCTCCCATTTAAAATAACACATTCACAGGGATTAGGGATAACAGGGGTTAGGGTGTGAGCATGTTTAGAGGCCATATTCTGTTCACCACATTACTTAAAATGCAAGTCAGATCATACTGCTTCTTTGCTCAAAACTCAGGACTTCGCATAAATTTCAGAAGTCTTACAATGGTTTAGAAAATTCCAGCCTCCTTGGCTCCAGGAGAGGGACCAGGGTGAGGTGAGAAATGTATCTAGGGTGCAAAACTTAAGGAGACACTTATTCTCAGGTTCTTGTACCCAGTTGGCTCACTCTCCTTATACCAGACTCAGCCCTACTTAACTGTGTTTCTGATCTCATCTGATAAATCTTTTCTTGATCTCACACTACTCTGCAGAGTGGCTAGCATGTTGAGTGTAGGAAGGGCTTGTCTTCCTTCAGTGCTATTGCTTCATGGCTCTGAGATATTCTCCTAGCTACTGGCCTAGATTAATTCATCATTTCATTTAAATCTCTTCTTACATATCAAGGACATTTGGCAATTCTATTTAAAGTACAGATTTATCACACATTTATCTGCTTACCCTGTTTTATTTCTTCCTCATAGTGCTTATCGTATTATTGCTTATATATTTTTTATTGTTTTCTACTAGTGTCATGAAGTGAGGGTCTTTGTTTTTAATACTGTTTTTACCAGGCTGTAGAATATGGAAGGTACTTATAAAATATATATTAGATGAAAGTAAAAATATGATCAATTTACTTCTATTAATGACAAATCATCACATACTTTCTATGAGCTGGGAGCTGTCCTAAAATCTCTAAGTATATTACTAATTTTACTCTCTCAGTGTTCTTGGATGAGAAAACTGAGGTATGGAAGGACCAAGTAACTTGATACACTTACACAGTTAGTTGAGTTAGGACTACATCTCAAATATAGATAACATGGCTCTAGAAGCCAACATTTGCCCAGGTGTATTCTCAGATTGTACTTTTATTTTTTATGATTACTATAGCATGTTAAATATATATACACATACTGTTGTGTGCTTTTAAATTTTTAAATTTGATGACTGCTCTAAACATGGAAACAAATTATTTACTTGAGTGAACTTTAATATTATTTAAAGTTTTATTAAAAGTTTCTGGGTGAAATTATGGGAGAAAGAAAATTTACTGAGCATTTATTAATTTGTTCAGGTCAGGTTGTTAAAGCAGATTAAATATTATTTTCATTTGGGTGCATTCATTGGAAATGTGCTTTCAAATTGACTATTCTTTTTTCCAGTAAGTCCAGAATGAGGGATAAATAGGGAGCAGCCCATGTGGTTAAGCTCTATAAGGTGGCACAGGATGAGAAACAAGGCAAAGGATGATTTTATAGATCTTTAAAAATATTAAATAAAGAGGGGGCGGAGACAAGATGGCAGACTGAAGCCAGCTTTCCACAGAGGCTCCTGTCCTGAAGGAGAATTAAGGGATGAAAATTTAGCAAGTAACCTGATGGATTTGAGCAGCATCAAGAGAGAAAGTTGAAGAATGCACATCAACCCTGCTGAGGAGAGCTGTGACCATAAGGACGCAAACAAAAGGTACAAAACCCATCACCGAGCAGATGGGAGTCCCCCCTCCCCCATCAGATCAGATTAAGAACCCCACAGACCAAGGGCCAGAAATCAAAGGCCCTTCCACTACATACCACGGGAGAGACCTACTAAAATCTGGACCTACCTCCCCTACTAGGGTGCCAGGGCATTCTCCTAACAGGCATAAAATTCTATAAAACTGTAGATAACCTTGGCCTGCAACTCTGAACTCCCAACCCCCCTTGGGCAGCAATACAA
>CAUYPK010002352.1:0-20420 GCA_963574355.1 Loris lydekkerianus
TGGCAACTTGTAGAAGACTGAAACTGGACCCACACCTTTCACCATTAACACAAATTGACCCTCCCTGGATAAAAGGTTTAAACTTAAGACATGAAACTATAAAGATTCTTGGTGAGAATGCAGGAGAAACACTTGAAGAAATTGGCCTGGGAGAATACTTTATGAGGAGGACGCCCCGGGCAATTGAAGCAACACCAAAAATACATCACTGGGATCTGATCAAACTAAAAAGTATCTGCATAGCCAAGAACACAGTAAGTAAAATAAGCAGACACCCTCAGAATGGGAGAGGATATTTGCAGGTTACGCTTCTGACAAAGGTTTGATAACTAGAATCCACAGAGAACTCAAACTTATTAATAAGAAAAGAACAAGTAATCTCCTTTCATTGTGGGCAAGGGACTTGAACAGAAGCTTCTCTGAAGATGATAAGCACATGGCCTACAGACACATGAAAAAAATGCTCATCATCTTTAATCATCAGAGAAATGCAAATCAAAACCACTTTGAGGTATCATCTAACTCCAGTAAGAGTGGCTCACATAACAAAATCTGAAAACTGCAGATGTTGGCGTGGATGTGGAGAAAAGGGAACCCTTCTGCACTGCTGGTGGGAGTGCAAGGTAATACGTCCCTTTTGGAAAGAAGTATGGAGAATACTCAGGGATCTAAAAGTAGACCTGCCATTTGATTCTGCAATTCCTCTATGAGGTATATATCCAAAAGACCAAAAATCACTTTATAACAAAGATATTTGTACTAAATTGTCCATTGCAGCTCAATTCATAATAGCCAAGTCATGGAAGAAGCCCAAGTGCCCATCGATCCATGAATGGATTAATATATTGTGGTATATGTACACTATGGAATATTATGCAGCCTTAAAGAAGATGGAGACTTTACCTCTTTTATGTTTACATGGATGAAGCTGGAACATATCCTACTTAGTAAAGTATCTCAAGAATGGAAGTAAAAATATCCAATGTATTCAGTACTATTATGAAACCAATTTACAATCACTCACACTTTCATATGAAGAATAGATTACAACTGTGGCCCAAGATGAAGGAAGGAGGATGGGGGATGGGAGAGGAGGGGGGAAGACAGATTGAGGGAGGGTGAATGGTGGGATCATACCTAAGGTGCATAATGCAAAGGTACATGTCAGATCTATTAGTATAGAGTATAAATGTCTTAACATAATAATTAATTAAATGAGAGAAGGTATATATATTAAAAAAAAAAAAAAAAGAAAGAAAGAAAATGATTAGTTTCTTGTGTCAAATGAGCAGGCTACACTCCTGCTTGGATATTCAAGTCATTATAGGGACCACAGCTCTTGGCAGCTGGGTGTGTTTAAAGGTGGCCGGTCTGCCCAACACAGTCACTGGGACAGCTTGCACTGGCCCTTAGTATTCACACACTGCCCATCAACAAAATAGCCATTTTCTGCCTTGCTGGACAATTCTGCTTTGTGCCTAGGTTTTGGAAAACAAAATTCTCTTAACCCAGGCTCTGGGACAGAGAAAGTTCAATTTTCCTTTTTTTGTGTGTAGCATTAGAAAGAGATAGGTCAAGGTGGAGATTGGGGTTAATAACGTCTCATTTTGTCTTGAGACTGTAGAAACATGAAACATAATATGATGGTTAATTTATGTGTCAACTCTACTGGGCTAAGGGATGCCTAGACAGCTGGTAAAATGTTATTTCTGGGTGTGTCTATGAGGCTGTCTATGAGGATGTTTCCAGAAACATCCAGAATCTCTTCAAATGCTATAGGCTAAGTAAAGATCATCCCCTCAGCAGGGTGGGCAAGCTTCCTCCACTGAAGGATGATGGAGAGATGATAGGTATCCTTCATTCTCTGTTGAAGCCCTGACTAAAACAAAGAGGCAGGAGAAGGGTGAATTTGCTCTCTGCTTGACATCCATTGTCTCCTCCCCCTGAACATCCTGCTCCTGGTTCTTGGGGTCCTCAGACTTGAACTGGGACTTACATCAATGGCTTCCCTGGTTCTCAGTCCCTCTGGCGTTGGACTAGAAGCAGCTTCCCTGGGCCTCCAACTTGCAGATGGCAAGAATGGGACTTCTCAGCCTCCATAATTGTATGAGTCAATGCCTCACAATAATTCTTTTTCTGTGTACCTATCTATACATATTCTATTGGTTCTGTTTCTCTGGAGAGGTCTAACTAATGCACACAGTTAATTTTTCTCTTGAGTTATCTTGTCACATCAGTCAAGAGTACTGTAGAATTGCATTTAAACCTCTATTCTTGGGAATAGTATCAATTTGGAGAAGTGAAAACGATTGCATTTGTAGTACTCTTAAATCACACAGCTTACAAATGTAATACTCCACTTGAGTCACTGAGTTTTTTAATTGCAGTTTGACTTTATTTTTGTGAGACATAACAGTATTCATCCCTGATTATCTTATT
The DNA here is from genome assembly GCA_963574355.1 of Loris lydekkerianus. Lineage (NCBI taxonomy): Eukaryota > Metazoa > Chordata > Mammalia > Primates > Lorisidae > Loris > Loris lydekkerianus. The sequence continues at coordinate 2,440 of CAUYPK010002352.1, forward strand.
GTTCTGTGGTCTTGTCCGTATAATAGGCTATTGGGTGATAGTGTTTCTTTGAAGATAACATTTTTATAAGATAGAATACATCAATTAAACCGTGAAAAATTAACTAAATGTCCAATTATGCATCATGTTAAGGAAGGTACTTAACTCACCCTCTGATAGTTGGGGATTCTGTCTCAGAATACTATGTCCTCCTCTCCATTTTCCATTCAGAGCACAGTGGAAATTCAGACTAGATGGTTAATACTTCCTAAGTGCATATAGAAAATATGAAGTATTTTCTCTCAGAAGTATTTTCTCTTAGAAGTCAATTCATAGAGATGCTTTGAGTTCTGCAGCATTTGGCAAGGGAAGAGAAACCAGCTTTCTTCATAAGATTAGGAGCCCTGAGTGGATACACAGAAAAGGCAAGATAGCTCCATAGTCTCTCAGTTGTGCCAAGTTTATCATCACAACTAAATTACTCCTTTTCCCTGAACGTACCACTCATCCCTGAACTGGTTTCCTTGGCCACATCTGTATAATGTTCTGTTTAGCACAGAACATTATTTAGCATTTATTAAGTCTGAGTTCTCTTCTTCTGCTTTTCCTTTTCCCTCTCACCTAATAAATGAATGAATGAACAAATTAATTCTTCTCTGCCACAAGCCAGTTTTCTCTGTTCTGTGGCCACATGACATAACATGCTGGCAGAAGGTACTTGAAAGGTTATATTTTATTTGCAGGTAAACTGAGATTGCCTCACTTCTAATCCTAAAATCAAATTCTGGCGTGGGGATGGGGGTGAAAGATCCATCCTTTGTCCACACTACTTAGATCAGGGAGAGTCATTGGTGTCCCCAGGCTGCAATGACACAGCTGTGGGTACAGTGGGGAGGTGAGAATAGCCTCCAAAGGGAGTCCTGAGCAGAAATTCCCATAGGGTTTACACTCCTTACACCTCTCTTCTTCATAATCTTGGTCCTGTTCCAGGTTTATCCTGTCCAAGACTCAATACCGCAAGTGTCCCTGTGACCATCCTGGCCATGTTCATTCTCTATCTCTCTACTAATCACATTGACAGCTCCGGTGTGAGGCTTTTCAGCAGGGCTTATTCTAGCTCCTGTCCGCATCAGCTGGGCTGCCCACCCCTCATTTCCTGGGAGCAGCAACAGAGGTCAGCTTGCTTCTAACCCTTCCATTCCTACTCCAGCTGTGACAAACTCTTTGCATTCCAATTGTGCCTCCCTGATTCTGACAACTCTGATTGGAAACCACTGAAGTTCATTCCCTTTCTGACTGTGGAAGCTCTGAAGTTCATTCCCTTTCTGACTGCAGAAGCTCTGGGACACAATCCTGGGATTGCTGATTAAAACCCAAATTTCATTTCCACACAAAATCAGTTTTTGTCAGAGTTGAGCTAAAGCTTGAGTCTCTGATGCATTTCTCTGATCAAATGGGCTTTTTATAGGCTACAAAAACCCAACTACAATTTATAATGTTGACGCTGCCAAATGCATTCCTATAGTAGATTCAAACATTGTCTTAGGAATTGTCCTATCTAGAGAACAAAACCCATACATAAACTAGAAACCCTCTGATAATTTATATATAGTCTGAACCACATACCAAGCTTATACCAAACGCACTCCTCAGGATCTATCAAAGAGTCGTGGATACTGGAATTTGGGGTTTATGTGAGGAAATGATCACAGGTGGGAGGAGGAGTGAGGGCAGGGGCCTAGACCCTCCTACTCAGGCAAGGCAAAAACCGTGGTCTGATGCAGGAAGGAGCCAGGAAATGGTCACCACCAGTCAGAGACCAGGGAGAATATAGGACGCCCTCAAAAGGTGTTGTTGAAGCTAGGGCAGGTGATAGCTGAAAGATACAATCACCAAAAAAGAGGCACCTGGTGAAGGTTGGGGTTAAGATCATGGGCTCTAAGCAAGATCTCAAGAATAAAACAGGATTTCCAACTAGGACCCTTGAGACATTGAGTCCTAGGAACTAACAAGTGTCAGGAGGAGAAAGTAGAATGCAAGTGGGGGAGGAGATGCTTGCTCAGGTACAGGAGCCTTGTAGGCAGAAGGCTTCAGGCAAAGAATGTTGTCGGGCTGCATACTAGGTCTGGGAGAGAAGCCCCACGCTGAGTCTCCACATTCTGGGCCCTCTTTGCACCTGCATGTTAAACTGGTCCCCTGAGGACAAGGAATGATTGGCAGATCTTCTTTGTTGCTAGCACACTGCCAAGTCCCAAGAATGAGGAATCCTTTCCTCTCCATTGCTTAGCAACAGCCACCTCCTTGATCACCCTAGTTGTCATAGTTTTTCTGTAGTTATCTACAGTACGTGGGGTCTATAAGAAACAAGACAAAGGCCTGGTTGTTCAGCCTAAAACTGACTCGCAAGCATAAGCAAGGACCCTCTCAGTATGGGGGCTCTGAGTGTGTAAGACTGATTTCATGATGGACCCAAATATGGAGTAGGAGAGGAGGGTGGGGAGAAAAGAAGTTCTACTGGTTCTGTAAATCCCCACATTGTATGTGGGAGAAAAGAGGATAAAATAAATAAGATGTCAGATAAAGTTTTTAAAATGTTAGATATTCTGAATGTATATTAAAATAAAATTTCTTTATCAATCATTCTCTTTCTATCTTGAAAATTATTTAATTCTGTCAAACAAAAAGAGAAGCATGCACCATTCAAAAAGCCTAAAATTTCTAGATTAAAATGGTCATAGATGTTTCTCAAGAATTGCAGTAATTAAATGTTAACATCCAAAACTGTTGGGAAATTCTGTTCTCTGCAATAAAGAACAAGGACCAAGTCATCATTCAGAAAATATAATGCCAAAAACAGTTTTAGAAAGTTAAGGGTAGCAATCTAAAAGTTCTGTCTAGTCCCAGCCAAAAGATCATCAGATGGAAAACATTTTGCCTCCAGTGATTAAGCCCACATCTGGTGGCACAGTGCTTAGAGATCAGTGAGCTGAAACAGTCTATGTGTCTGTCTATAAATGCCCTTAAACCAAGTATGTACCAACCATATTCTGCTGGAAAATACACATATGCATTTGTCTCCTTTTAAATCAGGAATATCACTGACACTTCCCATTCAAATGAATAAAGATTCGCATACAAGTAAAAAATACATGCAATTCTTTTGGTCTTTGTGGGTTTTAAAAAATACGTTTTTGTTTAAACAGAGAAAAAAATTTCCATTTCACCCATCACCTTTTTATTCAATAAAGTATACCTAGAAAAGGAAATCTTTCAGATCATCTTATGGCTAGTACTGGCAAAAAATGCAGCCGGAGAAGGGGGACAGGAGAGGAGCAAGGGAGAGATGGGGCCCTGGAAGTGGGAGAGGAACAAGGATCTGAAAGAAGAGAGGCTCCTCAGAAGTGGGGGCCAGAGGTCTCCCAACTCCCCTCATAGATTCTAGGGGATCAAGGCACGTATGTCTCAGACAGTCATTGTCGTTATACCCTGTGAGGTTTCTATTTTTTTTTATAGTAGAAATTATTATTCCCTGGCTTTTTAAAAAAAGTTTATTTTCTTAAGAAATTTATGTGTTCTCACTCTTCCCATCTCCTCCTGTTTTGTATATTTAAGGATGTGTTCAGTTTTTTGAATATTTGAACGCCTACCTGGGCTGCTATGCCTTTAAACCCAACTACTCTGGGGGCTAAGGCTGGAGGACTGGTTGAAGTCAGGAGTTTGAGACCAATTTGACCTATAGTGAGACCTCCTCTCTACACAGGTAGAAAAATTAGCCAGGCATGTGTGCCTGTAGTCCCAGCTACTTAGGAGGTTGAGGCAGGAGATTGTTTAAGCCCAGGAGCCTGGGGTTCCTAGCAGTGAGCTATGATGATGCCACCAAACTCCAGCCTGGGCAATAGAGGGAAACTTTGTCTCTCAAATAATAATAATCATAATGATAATTAAATAAATAAATAAAAATAAAAGAAGGCTTATAAAGACAGTCAGTGCTTTAACCAGTTTCCTCCTTGCCTGCTACCATCTGCCATCCTAATGTAATCCTGTTTCCTGAAATCAGCCATTTACAATTGGTTTAACTGTTAATTTTGATACTTCTCTCCATATTTTAAAATAATATACTCATATTTGCTTTTTATTTACTTATTAATTTTAGATGTTATCTATTGATTTATTTATGGCATAGATGATTTTGCTTTTTTAAAAAATGTTCTTCCATTCTTCCTTCCCCTCCTAATACAATTATATCATCTTATTGTTTGCCTCTACATTACTATAATTATTATTAAATATAATTGTATCATAATTAATTGTTCCCTACTGAGGCAAGTCATTAAATGTGATTATGCTTCCTTCTTGTAAAGTGTTTTATTCTCCTTGAAGTCCTTTTGTTCCACATTGCACATGTCACTTCCATTTTCTCCAAGTTCTGTATGGGAGCGGTGTGTGTGTGTGTGTGTGTGTGTGTGTGTGTGCACGCGCGCGCGCATTTAGTCTCTTTCATATTAGAACTTAAATGTCTGGTGATCTTTAATTCTGTTCAGACTGAAATATGAAGTACTAAAAATCTAAGCTGAAGCTCAGTGAGTTGTGTGGACCTGAGTCCTGTCCACAAACTTTCAGCCAAGCCCCTGTTTGAGCCTTGGCTTTTGCCCAGCTCCAGGTGTGCGTACTTCAGTGAGTGCTGTGTGGTCTAAGAGGAAAGTGGTTGGTAGGCCCCCTGCAGACTCCAGGTCCTAACGTACTCCACTCTGCTCAGTTGGTTCCCAGTCCTCCATGTACTACCCACTGAAATTACTGTGTTTAAAGGAAGGTGCTCCCTAAGAATTTAATCATGAATTAAAGAAAGAATCCAGAAACCACTGAAAGTAGACTTTGAATAGGTGAATTGTGTGGTATGTGAATTATGGCTCAATAATGCTGTTAAAAAATGACCCTTACATCAAAAAACTGTGGAAAACAAGTAAGAGCAACTTTCCTAATAAATAAATTGGGAGAGTCAATGTGCGTATATATAAAATAATTTAAATTTCTCTTTCATATTGCAGATGAAGAAATAAAATAGCAAAAAGACTATTGTAGATAGTACAATCAATTTTGGAGCAATAATAATACTAATACAAATATGAGAAACATTCAAATTTGAACTTACTTCATAATTAATATGTAAAAATGCATCAACATCTAAGAAATAAAACAACACATACAGTAATTAAAACCATTTCCTGTTAAAGTTTCATTTTCTATAGAAGTTACTCTCATCAATATTATTCTCAAAGAAACTAAGGATCAAAAAAAAAATCCAACAAAATATAAAAGGCAACTCCTGTAACGAGTGATGTTGGGGACATACACACATGCTGGAAATGAAAATCACTACACGTTTTAATTCTTGATTTAATAAATTGTGGCTTTAAGTAACTATAGAAAATACATCATAATAGAAAACCACACATGGGGCGGCGCCTGTGGCTCAGTGAGTAGGGCACTGGCCCCATATACCGAGGGTGGCGGGTTCAAACCCTGCTCCTGCCAAACTGCAACAAAAAAATAGCCAGGCATTGTGGCAGGCGCCTGTGGTCCCAGCTACTCGGGAGGCTGAGGCAAGAGAATTGCCTAAGCCTAAGAGCTGGAGGTTGCTGTGAGCTGTGTGATGCCACGGCACTCTACCGAGGGCAATAAAGTGAGACTGTCTCTACAAAAAAAAAGAAAAGAAAAGAAAACCACACACGCGCAAATCTAATAAGATATGAAATCTTGGATGCAGTGTAATGAACATTTCAAGCTATGAAACATGTGGAAAAAGTCTATCTCTCATAAATATATGATTAAAATAAGGTTTAGAAGAACCTTCTATCTCTTTCTACAAAGAAAAGCAGGAAACCAATAATGGAAAATATATATTTTTTAAGTTTATTCAGTTTATTTCCCATCTGTATAGATGATATCCCACCCCCTACACACTCACGTACACACACACAAACATATCTCATACACCTGAATTTGTACAACAATCTCTTTTGAGTCATAGGAACAGAGCCATACTTGGCAGGCCCACCTTACTGGTTACATTAGATTTGGTCTCTCAGAAACAAGACAGTTGAAGTCCCAAGAAGTTAACTCCCTAGCCAGGTAAGTAAGGGTTGTGGAGCTAAAAGCATGGAAAATATTTTTAAATCCTCAAAAACATTAGGAGAATGGAAGGCTCAAAAACAGTGAATAGCAAAATAATACTAATGTAATAGGACTATACATCATTAAAGAAAAGCACAGGGTTACATACATGAAATAACCTCAAGATGGACGTAATATTATACATTTTGTGGACTTGTTTGGTGTTAGAGACTAATTGTGGGTAACAAGAATAGAAATAGTTAATCTTACAATTTTAACAATAGGCAGGTGGAAATCCCTGATTCTCCTTATCTTTTCTGTTTAAGAGATGACTGCTCTGCCTCTTGCCATAATTCCTTAAGCATATTATCTTGATGCAAGTCATATCAAGTCGCCCAACCGAAAGTGCATACTCACTGTTCTTTTAGTTTGGATAGAGAGTTGTATTGATTTCCTGTGGCTTCTATAACAAATACTACAAAGTGGGTGGCTTACCACATCAGCAATTTATTCAAGATGTCATCTGAGTCACACACCGTCTGAAGGCTCTAGGTGATGGTCTATTCTTTGCCTCTCCAGGGCCTGATGGCTGTAGGCATAGTATAATGTCTACAATTAAATTTCTATTTCCCATGCTGCCTCGATATCTGTCTGTAGAATCAATAGAGTCTTTAACAACCTAACTGCAAGATTCCTTCCCATTCTGCTCCCACAGATAATGTTCTCTAGACAGACGGCCGTCCTTTTGAAAGGGACCAGGCACAGTTCCCACTTGTCCCTGAGTAGTGAGTTTTAGCTCCTTGACAGCCCATAGAATTATTCAAATAAGCCAATCACATCACCATACAGGAACCATGGTGTACTTCTTCCCCTTGAGAATGCGAAGCCTGCCTTCCACAGCCTCTGGTTGTTCATTCTGTTACCAAGTGCAACCCCCCTGTGACCCTGCTTGGCATGTGGTATCCTTTTCTGCAGGTTGTATTTGTGACAAATAAACTGCTGTCAATCTCTTCCGTCCAGGCTGGGTATCACAGCCATTCCTATAATCCTAGGATAGGAATCTCTCCCTCACCAACAGATGAATAGGACAGCAAGCATTACTTGACTTGTGGCGATATCACTCCAATTTCTGCCCCCATGGTCATGTTGCTTTTTATTTGTGTTTTTCCTCTTCTGCCTGTCTTGAACTTCCCTCTACCTTTCTCTTATAAAGACACTTGTCATTGGATTTAGGGTCTATCCAGGATGATCTCCTCATTTTAAGATTCTTAATTAACTACTATCTGAAAAGGCACTTTTTCCAAATAAGATGATATTTACAGGTTCTGGGGGTTAAGGTGTGAACATATCTTTGCTGGGGTGTGGGGGGCATTGTGGGAGAGGTGCCACAATTCAACCCACTATAAGAGCCAAAGCAAAAATATGTTCTTTCTTTCATCTTTTATTTTTCTCTAAATAGTTTTTAAACTCATCACTGTGGAAGAAACATGTTATAGTGATTTCCATAAAGATCTGTGAGGCTGATATTAAAATTTTAGGCTTTCTGAAATAAAATCTAAATTATATTGAGTCCCTCATGTTTACTAACAAAAACAGTTTTCAATTAAAGAAGTTAAACATAATTACATTCAATTAAAGAAGTTAAACATAATTACATTTTCAGGGCTGCCTAAAACACTCAAAATGAGAAAAATCCTGAGTGTGTTCAAGCCAACAGGAAAGGATACTATGATTAATCAAGAAATGCCTTCCTCAGGCAGAGGAGGAGGAGAGGCAGAACACACCATGAATTTGCGATCTTCAAATTTAATGCTCTCTAGTCACAGTCTTGCAAGGCAATTCCTAGGTAAATTCCAGGTTGGCTATAAATAAAGCCATTCTTGTCTCTAAGAACAATCATTTGTCAGGGTTTGAACAGAAAGCAGAACTGCTAGAAGAGTTGGTTATATAGTTTATGGGAGGTTGTGTCTTTTATCTTTGGAGTTGCAGCCTAAATGCAGCAGGACAGGAAGTCAGAGGGGGAGACAGATATGAAGGTGGGCAGAGCACGGACAAACTGGAACCTGAGCAAATGGGATAAGCAAAATCTAGGAGGACAGACCAAAAGCTGCATGTATCTCTCACTGAGGCCCGGCCTCCAATTGTGAAGATAGGATTGCCCTGCAAGAAAACTTGGTGCAAGAAAACTTGGGGATGGTTAATTATGTGTCAACTTGACAGGGTTATGAGGTGCCCAGATTTTTGCTGAAACATTTTTGTCTCTCTGAGGGAGTTTTTGATGAGATTAGCTCTTGACTCAGTAGTCTGAGTAATAAAGACTGTCCTCCCTAATGTGGGTTGGTATCATTCAATCCACTAAGTTTCCTGAATAGAATAAAAAGTGAAGGAAGGGAGAATTCACTTTCTCCACCTGACTGACCTGGAACATTGATCTTCTTCTGCACTCAAAGTAGAACTCACATCATTTGTTCCCCTTGTTCTGAAAACTTCAGATTCAAACTAGAAATACAATGCTGGCTTTTTCGGGTCTTCAGCTTGCAGACAGCAGATCATGAAATTTAGTCTTCATAATTGCATGAGCCAATTACATAAGAATACTTATGTCTGTCTATCTCTCTCTATCTCTCTCTATCTGATTGTTTCTATTTCTCTGGAGAACCCTGACTAATATAGTGCCCTTAGGTAAGGAGCTAAGTATGTACCTGGCTCAGGATCTGAAGTTGATAGAAAAGATCTGGTGGATCTGGGGAGAGCTGCAAAACCAGTTGCTGCCTTGCTGTTAGAAGGACCATCAGCTAATAGATAAAACATGTCAGCTGCAACATTGCTCCATGCCCTGCTCTCCTGAGTATAAAAAGACAGTGCTACTCTACTTCCCTCTTCTAAACCTTATGCAAAATATTTCTGATGGCCCACACTAACCTGGAACTATCTAGGAAAGAGAATTCTTAGATATGCTGTTCTAGCTCAAATAAGTGGACTTAATACAAATCCACCACAAGCATAATCTCCATGATATCCATAATCTCCAAGCTGGCTCATGTTTGCTGGGGAAGCAGAATGTTTTCTCGTCTTTTCTCATGTATAGTCTCTGCTTCTTTCTCCTCACATGTGACACATGAAGGCTCATCCTTCAGGAAAGAACTTGCCATTTAGCTGTAAGAAGCGCAGTTAGGCTGATGGCCTTTAGCTGCAGGATCTCCAAGACCCATCCCAGCTTTCAGGTTGAGACCATATTCTCCCCAGATAGCCCCCATCAAATGCCTGGAGATTTCTGGTACTAGGGCCTGGCTATTTCTACACAACCAGGGCTTCTCCAGTATGAGTTTACTAGCACTGTTATAACAAATACCACAGGTTGTCAGCCTGCTGGCAGAATTTGCTCTTTGAGAGACACCAATGTTTTTCTATGAAGTTTTTCAACTGATTGGATAAAGCTCACCTATATTATGGAGGATAATCTGTTTTACTCAAAGTCTACTGATTTAAGTATTAACCTCATCTAAAAAAAAATCTTCATAGAAAAGTCAAGAAAAATGTCTAACCAAATATCCAGATTATGTGGCCTAGCTAAGTTGATATAATTAACCATCACAGTGATATTTACTTCAGAGCCCAATGGCTGAGACCGTTGGAACTCCAGTGCAGTTTGAGTTTCTCCTGAACAAGTTTGAACTTGGAAAAAGAAGCTGAAATCTACAAGATAAATAGCGTAGATGAAAACATTCTAGACTAAGAGAACTCTACTTTCCCTGGAATAGAGTCTGACAGAGATCAGGATATGAGGAAATGGAAAGTAACTCGGTAAAAGAGACCAGGTAATAAGATACTGCACAAATTACCCAATACAGCAGCTATTTTACAGAAACTAGCTAATGATAGCAGTCCTAAAGACTATTTAAGGGTCTATTGCTTCAGATTTAACTTACAGACCTTGTATAGGAATTGTATCCTTTCACTGGTCTTTTGATTTCTGAGACATTAACTTTTTTTGTTTATTAAAGAAAACTTTTGGCTTGGCGCCTGTAGCTCAGCGGCTAGGAACCAGCCATATACACTGGAGCTGGGGGGTACCAACCCAGTCCAGGCCTGCCGAACAACAATGACAGCTATAACAACAACAACAAAAATAGCTGGGCATTGTGGTGAGCACCTGTAGTCCCAGCTACTTGGGAGGCTGAGGCAAGAGAATTGCTCAAGCCCAAGAGTTTGAGGTTATTGTGAGCTGTGACGCCATGGTACTCTACCAAGGGTGACATAGTGAGACTCTGTCTTAAACAAATAAATAAACAAATAAAATTAAAAAAAGAAAACTTTCTTACAATGACTGTCACCCAAGGCAATTCCAATAAGGAATTGTCAATAAATAAATAAGGAAGAGTAGCATGAACCAGGGAGAGAAAGTTAAATAAATTTCATAGCAGGCATGTGATCTTCAGAACAGAAAGGGGACACACTGAGACCTCATATACATAGTGGCATGTTGAGTGTCATTCAGAAAAAAATCTCATATTCCAATTTTTGCAGACTACATGATCCAGGGAACTGAGGAACATGTTTCTAAAAATAGAAAAAGATTAGTGTCCAGCATGTCATATCAGTTTACACTGCCAATCTCTGAACTTCAGATTCTCTGACCATTAATTCATTTAATAAGCATTTACCCTGAACTAACAGTGTGCCAGACATGACACAAAATAAGACAGAGAAAAATAAATAAATGAATAAGGAAACATGAAGAGGTATTTGTCTTCCAGTTACACAGGCACCTGAACCTGAATTAATATACAGAGTCATAGAAAATCTGGTCTGTAATTCTAAAATAAATGTAATTGTATTAACTATTAATAAATATGTGTGTGTGTTTGCATATATGTTGTGTGTGTGTATATATATATGTATATATGTAATAGGATGTCACAAGTGACATCCCATTACTTTTGCCATCTTCTGTGTATTAGGAGAGGGTCATTAGGCCCAGGTCATACTCTAAGAGAGGTGGTTGCACAGGGAGTCAATACCAGGAGAGAGGGGTCACAGGGAGGTCATCTTAGAGGCTGCCTATTGAGTATGGTAAAGTCAGTCTGCTGGACTTTTCTTGCTTTCAAATGGGAGGTAAGACTACATCATCTCATGATCATGATAATGGCCTTCTAAATTGGGTTTTGTGTTCCAACACACTGATAAACATTTCTTCCTAAGCCAGTTGTTCTCAACCTGTGGGTCGTGACCCCTTTGTAACAATGAAAATACATCCTGCATATAAGATATTTACATTAAAATTCTTAATAGTAGCAAAATTACAGTTATGAAGTAGCAACGAAAATAATTTTATGGTTGGGGGTCACCACAACATGAAGAACTGTATTAAAGGGTCGTGGTATTAGGAGGCATTAGGAAGGTTGAGAACCACTGGCCTAAGCCCTAGCCCTGGGCAAGTGGGATGTGAGCCTTTAGAGACGTGGAATGGGTAGTCCTCGCCTTTCAACCATGGTCATGGTTCAGTGTGGGATAAACATATGTTACCACCTCATTTACTTCAGGTTTGGCCATGTGACTTTAGAGGAAGGAACACTAATCCTGTTTTGAGTAGAAGCTTCCAAAGGCATTATCATGTTCCCACTTATTCCCTTGTACTTCCGTCTTTCAGGTTAAGCCAGATGAGCCACAGGCATCCTGCAGATCAACAGAGACAAATGCAGGGCATCCCACAAGTTGCCCCTAAAGTTGCTGTACATAAGGAATGGGAAATGGTAGCTAAATGTACCTTTATTTACAAAATATTCATTATAAAATTTTACAAACAGGTGCCAACACAGAGAGAACATTTTGTAAATATTTTATAAATGGAGACAGTAGGGATAGAGAAAATATCCTGAAGAGTGTCTACTCCTTTCTGTATTTTGTTGCCAGATTCCACCGAGAGAGATCAAAGCCCAGTCCCTATAGGTATTTGTATTAGATGATGCTGTGTTTCATGAGGTTCAGTCCCCAAGGCCTGCTGCATCATTTTGGAGAAATCCTTAGGGCCTTCAGAAAAGATTTATCTACTGCACATATGTACAATTTTTAAAATACATACATATATAATTTTTTTTTAAACAGTGATTTCCTCTGGGCTCTAGCAAAGACATGAACAAAGCAGCCTGAAACATTTTGGGGTAAGGAGCACACACCCTAATCTCTTCCCCAAGACAAAAACTGCAAAGATCTAATAACCTAGCCCTAAGAGGAGGGACTGCATTCATTCATTTGTTAATATAGACCCCTAAAAAAAAGGCCTATGTGGGAGACTTCCAATTTGAGTCTTTCCCTTTGCCGGAAGCTCTGGTGCTTTTTTACTCCTTCTGTTTTCCATTCTATTTTTTTCTTAATAAAATCCTATCTTATCACTTGGTGGTGGTGGGGGGAGGGAAACCAGTGATTTCAAGCTCTTGTGTTTAAAACTTGGCATTTGTTCAATTTTCTAAAATTTTATACTGTGTATTTTATCTCTCTTAAAAAACTCTTCAATTTGTTTTACTTCATAATCTAGATTGTTGTCATTGAATCCAAATGGTGAAAGAGGAAACTTATAAAATGAAATAATATGTGTGCTGACTATTCTTAACTCAGTAGGATAGCTGTTATGATAGTTTATGTGATTATGCTATATCCCTGAACACTGGGAGAAAAACATGGAAGGGATTGGGTAAACAACATGTGGCCTCTAAATATCTGACTGGTTGGCACTTGTCACAGTCTGTTGGTTAGACTCAGAAAATAGGATTTTCGGGAGGGGCAGAGACAAGATGGCTGACTGAAGCCAGTTTTCCACAGAGGCCCCCGTCCAGACTGAGAGTTAAAGGACAGAAATTTAGCAAGTAACCTGGTGGATTACCTCTGGGCTCTAGCAAAGACATGAACAAAGCAGCCTGAAACATTTTGGGGTAAGGAGCACACACCCTAATCTACATCAAAACAGAAGGTTGAAGAATGCACAAAGCAGCCTGAAACATTTTGGGGTAAGGAGCACACACCCTAACCTACATCAAAAGAGAAGGTTGAAGAATGCACATGAACCCTGCTGAGGTGAGCTGCAACCTCAAGGATACAAACAAAAGGTACAAAATCCATCACCAAGCAGACAGGAGTCCCCTCCCCCATGGGAACGGCTCAGAGTGCCCCACAAACAAACGAGCAGAGTTCAAAGTTCCTCCCACTACACTTTGTGGGAGAGACCCTCTAAAAACTGGACCTACCTCCCCTACTAGGGTGCCATGGCATTCTCCCGACAGGCATAAAACTGTATAAAACTGTATATATTCTCTACCTGCAATTCTGAGCTCCCAGCACTCCCCTCCACTCTCATTCTGAGGTCTGGAGGCCTATCCCCCAGGAGTTCAGATTCTTGGGTGATTTCCCGAGGGGTGTGGACAGGGCCTGAACTGCAGCTGGTCTAGTGTTGATTCTGCGGCACAGGAGTGAGGAGAGGACAGTCGGCTGAGAGAGAACCACGCCAGAGTGGTGGTGCCCCAAGGCACAGAGCAGCAGCCATTTTTGGCAACAATAGGGCTCACCTCCAGATATTCCAAAGCCACACCTCCTGTCTCTCTGGGCAACCAGAGGAGGCCGGGCATCTTCTCAGGTGGCAACCACTGCGGAACAGATCTGGGACTGAAACACAGGCCCCGTGACAAAAGGGTTTGCCTGAGGTGGTACCGGCCTGGGTGGAGCGCAGGGACTAGAAAACGCACGTGCAATGCCGGCTGACTCCCAGGGTGGGACTGACCCAGAGGACTGCTTTACTTAGCCTAAGATGCAACTGGCCCTCTGGGGATCATTAGCCTGTAGACAAAGGAGTGCAGAAGGCTAGAACTGACAGCTAATTGAGTTGTGAATACAAACCTTTGCAGCAGCAAAGACAGGGCCTGAGGCGCAGGTTCTATGAACTCAAAATAGCTTCTCTTCTGCAGGGAAATTTAGCCAGGATAGAAAACAAATTCCGCAAAGTTGTTCAATTCGCTCAGTAACATCAATCAGGGGTGGGGCTGGAACTCAGTGAACACCATGCAGCCTCCATCAAGTGCCCAAGGTTGTCAGGCCTTACCTCCCCCTGCCAGATAGAGGCAGAGAGCAGCAGCCTGGCTGAGCAGATATAGATTTCCTTGTGAATCAGGCAGGTGCAAAACCCTGGAGTATCTGCTCATTAGAGGCAACTGGGTCACAGCTCTGCAGGGCTATCAGTGATTGGGTTGACAGAGCTGTAAGGTGGGTAAGGAGGCATCAACTTTCCCAGACTGATCTATTTGCTGAGTGGGTCCTCCTGACTTCACAGGGCACCTGAGAAAGTCATACTTGAGTTGTCAGCAGACCCCTGCAATCTAGGTGCCAGAGACCTTTTAAACTCTCCCACCTGAGACAGCTGCTGACTGAGACAACTGATTTGGACCTTTTGAACTGAGCCAATCACCTGAGGACTATCCATGTGGTGCCCTGGGTGTGTGGTTGTAGGAAGATTTTATTTACCTTTTCCAATTGTTACCTGTGGAAGGCAGTGCCTTAATTGCTGGTATTTCTCCACAGCTGAGACTTCCACCCAGCTTAACTGTTTCCCTAGGTTCAGACAGAGACCAGCTGAAAACAAGACAGAACCACTTAGCCCCACCACACCAAACAGGTCTCCAGTTTCTCAGGCCCTAGAACTGTATGGGTCCTCAACAAAGCTCCAGGAGAAAAGTCAAATGGTGTAAAATAATCATGGGGAGGAATCAGTGGAAAAACTCTGGTAACATGAACAACCAGAATAGATCAACCCCCCCAAGGAAAGATATTGCAGATGTAACTGACGATCTCATTCATAAACAGCTGGCCAAGATGTCAGAAATCAAATTCAGAAACTGGATTGCAAAGAAGATTAATAGAATGGAGGAAAATTTGGAATTAGAAATTCGAGGAGCAATTCAAAAGTCAGAATTAGAAATTCAAGGAGATATTCAAAACTTGTCTCAAGCATTTAATGAATTTAAAGACAAAACCACCAAAGATTTTGATGCACTGAAGCAAGACTTTGCAGCCCTCAAAGATCTAAAAAATACAATAGAATCCCACAGTAACAGAGTGGAGCAAGCAGAAGAAAGGATTTCTGACATTGAAGACAAAACTTTTGAATGCTCCCAAACTCTCAAAGAGGAAGAGAAATGGAGAGCCAAAATGGATCAAGCCAGAAGAGGGTGGTCATCGACTTTTAATCTCCTAAAGCAAAATAACTTTCAACCCCAGATCCTATATCCAGCTAAACTGAGTTTCATTTATGATGAAGAAATTAAATACTTTAATGACATTCATATGTTGAAGAAATTTGCCATAACCAAACCAGCTCTTCAGCATATTCTCAGACCTATCCTCCATAATGACCAGCCCAATCCTCTACCACAAAATTAAACTCACTCAAACTTTGGATCAAACTCCAACTTCCACACTGGTGAAAGGATTAAAAATGTCCACTGGACTTTCGAAAAACTCAATACCCCAAATTTTAGCAGACTTATTAATATCAGTGTGAACGGCTTAAACTGTCCTCTAAAGAGGCGCAGGTTAGCTGACTGGATTTAAAAACTCAGGCCAGATATTTGCTGCATACAAGAGTCACATATTACCTTAAAAGATAAATATAGACTCAGGGTGGAAGGATGGTTGTCCATATTTCAGGCAAATGGTAATCAGAAACAAGCTGGTGTTGCAATTCTACTTGCAGACACAATAGACTTTAAACCAACAAAAGTAAGGAAGGATACAAATGATCACTTCATATTTGTTAAGGGTAATACTCAACATGATGAGATTTCAATTATTAATATCTATGTACCCAACCAGAATGCACCTCAATTTATAAGAGAAACTCTAAAAGACATGAGCAACTTGATTTCGTCCAGCTCCATAGTAGTTGGAGATTTCAACACTCCTTTGGCAGTGTTGGATAGATCCTCCAGTAAGAAGCTGAGCAAAGAAATTTTAGATTTAAACCTCATCATCCAACATTTGGATTTAGCAGACATCTACAGAACATTTCAACCCAACAAAACTGAATACACATAATTCTCATCAGTCCACAGAACATATTCCAAAATCGATCACATCTTAGATCACAAGTCTAACCTCAGTAAATTTAAAGGAATAGAAATTATTCCTTGCATCTTCTTGGACCACCATGGAATAAAAGTTGAACTAGGTAACAATAGGAATCTGCATACTCATACAAAAACATGGAAGTTAAATAACCTTATGCTGAATGATAGCTGGGTCAGAGAAGAGATTAAAAAGGCAATTTTGCCAAATTTTTGGAACAAAACGACAATGAACAAACTATCAGAACCTCTGGGATACCGCAAAGGCAGTCCTAAGATGGAAATTTATAGCACTGCAAGCCTTCCTCAAGAGATCAGAAAGAGAAGTTGTTAATAATTTAATGGGACATCTCAAGCAACTGGAGAAGGAACAACATTCCAACCCCAAACCCAGCAGAAGAAAAGAAAGAACCAAAATTAGAGCAGAATTAAATGAAATTGAAAACAAAAGGATTATACAACAGATCAATAAATCAGAATGTTGGTTTTTTGAAAAGGTCAATAAAATAGATAAACCTTTGGCTAATCTAAACAACAACAACAAAAAAGATTAAAATCTCTAATTTCATCAGTCCGTAACAACGAAGATGAAATAACAACAGAATTCTCAGAAATTAAAAAAATCCTTAATGAATATTACAAGAAACTTTATTCTCAGAAATATGAAAATCTGAAGGAAATTGACCAATACTTGGAAGCATGTCAACCTTCCAAGACTTAGCCAGAATCAAGTGGAAATGTTGAACAGGCCAATATCAAGTTCTGAAATAGCATCAACCATACGAGATCTCCTTAAAAAGAAAAGCCTGGGACCAGATGGCTTCACGTCAGAATTCTACCAAACCTTTAAAGAGGAACTAGTACCTATATTACTCAACCTGTACCAAAATGTAGAAAAAGAAGGAAGACTACTCAACACGTTTTACAAAGCAAACATCACCCTGATCCCCAAACCAGGAAAAGACCCAACAAGAAAAGAAAACTATAGACCAATATTACTAATGAATAGGGATGCAAAAATATTCAACAAGATCCTAACAAACAGAATCCAGCAACACATCAAACAAATTATACATCATGACCAAGTCAGTTTTATCCCACAGTTCTCAAGGCTGGTTTAATATACATAAATCTATAAGTATAATTCAGCACATAAACAAATTTTTTTTAAAAAACCATATGATTCTCTCAATTGATGCAGAAAAAGCTTTTGATAATATCCAGCATCCCTTCATGATCAGAACAATTAAGAAAATTGGTGTAGGAGGGACATTTCTTAAACTAATAGAGGCCATCTACAGCAACCCCCCAGCCCATATCGTATTGAATGCAATTAAATTGAAATCATTTCCACTCAGATCAGGAACCAGACAAGGCTGCCCATTGTCTCCACTGCTCTTTAACATTGTAATGGAAGTTTTAGCCATCACAATTATGGAAGAAACGGTGATCAAGGGCATCCATATAGGGCAAGAAGAGATCAAACTTTCGCTCTTTGCAAATGATATGATTGTATATCTGGAAAACACAAGGGATTCTACTACAAAACTCTTAGAAGTGATCAAGGAATACAGTAGCATCTCAGGTTACAAAATCAACATTCATAAATTGGTAGCCTTTATATATACCAACAATAGTCAAGCTAAAAAACAGTTAAGGACTCTATTCCATTCACAGTAGTACCAAAGAAGATGAAATATTTTGGAGTTTATCTAAAAAAGGATGTGAAAGATCTCTATAAAGAGAATTATAAAACTCTAAGAAAAGAAATAGCTGAAAATGTTA